>NQII01006928.1:73622-96132 GCA_002778355.1 Clitarchus hookeri | reverse complement strand
GCTCCGTACACCTGCACCTGCCACAACACAGCGTCCCCTCACTACCTCTGCACCTGCAACCACTGCTGCGACGACAACCTTCATTTAACTTACTTGTACAAGAAAAGGGGCAGTGGTGGTGTTGTGGTCAAACTACTCGAATCCCATCTAGGTGAACCGGGTTCTATTCCCGGCGGGGTCGCTAGTGCCGCACCACACCGTTGGTCAGCGGGTTTTCTCGTGGATCTCCCGTGTGCCCCGCCCTTGCATTCCAGTGCTGCTCTATACTCGCATTACTTCACCCTCGCCGTCTCTCAGGACCTCGATGTGAAGAGCAGCCTATACCTCTCCACTTGTAGAAGAAAATGAATGTGAAATTTCCAACAAGAAAAATACAAAATAATGGAGGAATATACAGATAAATCTCTAGAAGAATAGAAGCTACATGTGGATACAAAATAATCCACAATAATTGGAAGATGTTCCTACTGGTTAATGATATCACACTCTTGTACTGACAATTATAACCGCTACACAAACTTTGATGTTGGGAGGGGAGCCGTTCAACTAAAGTGGACGAATGTAAAACCACTAAATAATTTATGTAGTGGGAGCGGATCCACTACACAGCTTGGGTAATCCCAGTTTAAATAGGTGTAAGTTTCAAAGGATTCATCGTAAGGCAACTGACGAGTTGGACGCTTTGCCCTCCACTCTGAGGAAGCTAGATGACATGATGCAGACTTGACAACGTGCAAGGGATGTGATAAATGGAGGAACAATGACGTAGAAAATGAACCAGGGTAAATGAGACAGGAAATAGACGGACTTGGCAATTAGATGTAACACGTCCATTAAATGACGAGAATCCAGACTAAAGGAAGGTTTATTGAAGGGGGTGACGGGGGGATCGAAAATATGTCCCCAGGCCCCTCTTCCGGCTGCTGCCTAACGGAGGGATGGATAGAGGTAATATAATGTAGAGCCGTTATGTAATGGCTTGGAAAAGTAGAATAGAAATATATAGACTACATTAGAATAATAACCCCCCGGTTGTTGTGAGAGTCAGGGTGGATGGCAGGATAAACCGCGCCACACTCACCCTCCAAGCAGTTTGGCAGGAAAATAAAATATAGTTTATAATCATATAANAGAAATATATACACTACATTAGAATAATAGCCCCCCGGTTGTTGTGAGAGTCAGGGTGGATGGCAGGATAAACCGCGCCACACTCACCCTCCAAGCAGTTTGGCAGGAAAATAAAATATAGTTTATAATCATATAAATCAATAATCAATCAAAGGTCGATGGTATGTAAAGTAATAAAAAGTAAATGTTACGGGACCCAAGAGAGCCAAAGGATGGAAAATCGTAAGATAGATAACACAGTGATTAGCCAAAAGAACTACAAATAGCGCCGCAGTGCCCAGAAAGGGCATAGACGAGGGGAGAAAAGAATGCGTAACTCACTTTCGGCTGACCACACAAAAAAACCTTACTGCAGTGGGAACGGAACACGATTTTGACAAGGTTCATGACTAAGGACTGAAAATTCCTGAATTGGGGNCTTTCAAAAGTTATCTTTTAACCATGAACAGCCCATACATGGCAAATAATTTTGTGTATTTTGGTACAAAAACAAATGTGGATCAATAAACCAAATAATATAAATACATTACTACAGGTTAGTAATGCGCAAGGAAGGAAAAAAAAAACACATAGCATGTACAGAGGAAAAATATATCATCGGTGTGCAACAGAAACAATGCACTAGCGCAGGGAGCCTGCAATTCGCCCCACATCGTCCTGAGATATGCAGCATTACGAAGATCAAGATAGTACTGAAGTAAAACATTAATAAAAGTATGGCGAAACCTGCTAACAAATGGAGGAAAAGCATTAGATGANTATATCATCGGTGTGCAACAGAAACAATGTACTAGCGCAGGGAGCCTGCAATTCGCCCCACATCGTCCTGAGATATGCAGCATTACGAAGATAAAGATAGTACTGAAGTAAAACATTAATAAAAGTATGGCGAAACCTGCTAACAAATGGAGGAAAAGCATTAGATGANCAAGATAGTACTGAAGTAAAACATTAATAAAAGTATGGCGAAACCTGCTAACAAATGGAGGAAAAGCATTAGATGATGAAATTATGATGAAAGATCTTCTCCAGAGAAATGAAATGAATATGCTTCAAACAGTTGATGAAACTACCAAAAACGGACAGGAAAAACACCAAGACACTGCAAATAAATAAAAGAGAAGTCGTAAGTATAAAAGAATGCGCGAGGGAAAGAAAGAGAGAAATGAAAGACAATGTCGCGACAGCAGACGATGCAAAATTTGTGAAGAGAGAGCAGAAATTTGGTACCACTTGGGAATAAAAAATACTTTTCGTCGGCGTTCAGCGAATCACCACAAAACGTGAAGACAGACTATTTACTTGCACAAAATAGGAATGAGAGTGACTCACACTGCAGATTGAAATAATATCCACTGACCACAACGAATCCAAAGAGCAGAGACAGAGTTGCAACTCAGCAATGACAGAAATGAAGGTTACATAACTCTTTTTACGAGTAGGTTCTACGGTACTTTCCAATCTTATAAAACAAATTGTAAATACACTTCCCACTCAGCAATGCTGCGAATCAGACAGAGATCATGGCGTGTCACTACATGCGTGTCGCAACTGTTCCACCTGTTTCACACTTAAGCCGATCAAGTCGAGCATGCAGAACGGGAGGAATAAAGGGCGATTAGCAAGCAACTTTTCTCCGTTACCATTTTTGATATTTGGTCTTAAAGACAGTTCACGAATAAAATGTTTTGTTCGTTATTTTTATCGTCAAGTTTCTGAGGTAAATGCCACACCAAGTGCTATAATATTGTTACTGTACTTTTGTAAAGTCTAAGTTTTACGAAATTAATGGTTTTAAAGTGTTAATAATTTAGTTTTATATTATTACAACACTTGAGGGAGGTGGGAGGGTTTAGTTAAAGCTGTTGATTTCCATCAATAATACATTTTTTAAAAGTTGAGTAACATTAAGGTTATGTTTCAAACATTTCCATTATAAATACGCAAATCTATCCACCGTAGACTATTACATCAACATAAGTTGATAGCCCACGTAACTGTTAGTATAAAATACGTGAAACAGTGGACCTGCGGGAACCATCAACGAAATCTGCTCCTTCAGTGCGCGGAAATTTGAGCATGAATTGAATTTTCCAGCGTGGCTCGTGCGGAAAACGAGGACGAGTTGTGACTGGCTGTTCCAGCTCTCAGTTCTGTTTGTTTGGCGTGATCGGCGTGCATACGAACCAGATATAACAACGGCAAACTGCAGCTGCACGTTCGATTATAAAAAATTAGTATGAATTTTGGTCTAAAGGTGATCTGCTTTTTCAAAGCGAAGCGGTAGCACTAGTTTATTGGGAATATTACATACAAAATTAAGATGAAACTCAAGAGTCTTTGGATGGCAAATAACGTAAAAAATCATTGCAACCACAACAAAATATATCGTTTTAAAATAACTATGGAAATAATCTGTTACCTTTCTTAATTTTCGTAAATTTTTATGCGGAAGAATAATATTTTAAAACAAGGGATTATTAATCTCAGTAAAAGTGAACGAAAAAAGAGCATCCTTGTGCTGTTGTACCGAGCCTTTCCGTTTTGGAGTATTTTACAACAGTTTTCGAAGAAACATTTGAACGCCTAGCAGGAAGGCAACACTCATCAGTCTCGAAGTTCTAATAGCCGTTACAAAAACAATACGCAACCCTGACGACTGCCTTTCGTACCCGATATTTCATTCTGCGTTTGATTATCGTATGAAAAATCGTGAATTGAATTTTAAATTACGTTCACTAGTGTGTACAGGAGGATAAGGAGTTTTGATCCCGAGGACCAGTCTGAACAGCGGACAGATCAGAGAAACTGTTTATTAGCCTGCGATTGCCTTACTTTGTAACTGAAAGCAAAATCTTATTGTTTGACGGGTATGAGGAGGGGTCCTGAGGGGACGGTTGAGCCCTTACATGTAAACACATTCAAAAATAAATTGTACACTTTGCGTGTAATTCTTAGGGTGAACGATTTTTGTATCCAAACTCGTTAATGTCTTGCCTAAATCGTAAAGCATATCAATAGTGGAATTTACATTTATGATTTTTTTTATAATTTGCAGCCATTCTTCGTTTTCGTGACATTATTTA
Organism: Clitarchus hookeri; assembly: GCA_002778355.1. NCBI lineage: Eukaryota > Metazoa > Arthropoda > Insecta > Phasmatodea > Phasmatidae > Clitarchus > Clitarchus hookeri. The sequence goes on along the minus strand of NQII01006928.1, from coordinate 91,915 downwards.
AATATCACAGGCATTACTGTAAATGTACGAATATAGAAAATTTCAAATTTACTAATTGTTTAATACTTTTGTATCTAATTTTCACTGTGTGTTATTTCCCGCTTGCAAAAAGGCAGGAACTTATTAATTACATATAAATATGTTCTTGACTTTTTTAAAAACAAGCAGATAACACTATTAAAATTACGTACAAAAATATTAAACTGCTCGAAAAATGTAAATTTCATATAATCGTACATTGTCAGTAATTACTGTGAATCCGAGATTCTGCAAAAGGAGCGAGGCCGTTTTTAATTCTACGGCTTTCATAACTTTCGCGAAGTAGTGTGAAATGGTTGTTTCGAACACAGCGTCGTGGCAGGGAGGCCGGGAGGAATAAGCTTGGTAAGGAAATGACAAACTTCATGCGTTTGCATTCCTCTAAGGTAGCGGCCATCTTGGCAGGCAGTGTCATCCGAAGGCGACCATTTTAGCAGCCAGTGCCAAAATGTGCAAAAATAAATTGCAAACATTTATTTTCAAAAATTAATTTTCAAAAAATTATTTTTTCACAAAATTATTTTTTAAAAATTAATTTTTCAAAACTAATGTTTTAAAAAGTTTGATTCGCTATTTCAAAATATTGATTTAATATTTCAAAATATTGATTTAACTTTTCAAAAGTTACAAAAAATTATTTTTTCTCGCACATTCCCTGGTGGCCATTTTAAAATACCTAAGCCGATGCCAAGGTGTCAGCCAATTTGGTTGAGACTCCCGAAGACGACGCACCTTACGGTTATGCTCTGGCATTCACGGGGGGGCGCAGTGAAGCAATGGGTAGAGCGCAACACCACGCTCTTGCATTCACGCACCTATGCAAGGGGTCAGCCATGTAGGTTGTGACTCCCGAAGACGACGCACGCAATGGTTATGCTCTAGCATTCAAGGGGGGCCGCAGTGAAGCAATGGGTAGAGCGCAACTTCACGCTCTTGCATTCACACACCGACGACGACGTCGAACCCCAACAGAGACGCAGCCAGGACATCAGGACATAGCTTCGGAGTCGTTACGTAATGCTCTAGCATTCAAGGGGGGACGCAGTGAAGAAATGGTTAGAGCGAAAATTCATGCTCTTGCATTCACGCACCTATGTAAGGGGTCAGCCATGTTGGTTGTGACTCCCGAAGACGACGGACCCAATGGTTATGCTCTAGAATTCAAGGGGCCACAGTGAAGCAATGAGTAGAGCGCAACACCACGCTCTTGCATTCACGCACCTATGCAAGGGGTCAGCCATGTAGGTTGTGACTCCCGAAGACGACGCACGCAATGGTTATGCTCTAGCATTCAAGGGGGGCCGCAGTGAAGCAATGGGTAGAGCGCAACTTCACGCTCTTGCATTCAAGCACCTACAATGACGAATCCCAAAAGAGACGCAGCCAGGACATAGCATCGGAGTCGTTACGTCATGCTCTAGCATTCAAGGGGGGCCGCAGTGAAGCAATGGGTAGAGCGCAACTTCACGCTCATGCATTCAGGCACCAACGACGACGAATCACAACAGAGACGCAGCCAGGACATCAGGACATAACTTCGGAGTCGTTACATCATACTCTATCATTCAAGGGGCCGAGGTGAAGCAATGGATAGAGCGCAAATTCATGCTCTTGCATTCTCGCACCGACGGCGACGAATCCAAACAGAGACGCAGCCAGGACATCAGGATATAGCTTCGGAGTCGTTACATCATGCTCTAGAATTCAAGGTACTAAGTTTCTTCGTCATCCCTTCCAATATCTTGCTGCGATTCGTCTCTGAAAATGTTTCGTCGTCGTGGTGAGGGACATCGTACTGATGGCACCGAGGTTCGCATCTAACTTCTTACTTATTGCTTCCAGCGCGCCATAGCTGCAAACGCACCGCCTAACATGAGCATGAAGTTTTAACATGCGCTCTGTGTCTCCTACTTTGGTCATTGTACAAACAATTATAAACAAATGCTTTGTGTTGGTGACTTGTTAATGTAAAGTAATAAAGTATTTTAAGAGGTGCAGGCTGTTCAATTAGTTAATGCACCATTGTTAGTACTTTTGGTTCAGAGAAACAAGGGCCAGATGCTTTTCGGGTAAATAAAATATTTTAAAGAGAAAATCAATTGCTTGGAACAGATGATTTAGGATAATAGAATTTAAGTACCAAATAAAGTGTGGGATAAAAGTATGTTTTGAAATCTTGGGGATTGAACATTTAGAAGGTGTACTGATTACCAAAAATTATTATCTTTAAAGTTTCAGTTCTTTCAATCTGCATATTTGTGGCTCATTAGAAAACTTATATGTATGTATGTATGTATGTATATATATATATAAGGCATGCATCTCTCTCGGGTCACGTCTGCCCCCTCCCCTGTGAATGTGAGAGCGCGTTGTTTTAATGTGCACTCTATCCCCTAACCTACTGCGGCCCCCCATTGACATGGAATGCTAGAGTGCGAAATCCCGTAGCCTGAGGCAGGCATCTCTCTCGGGACACGTCTGCCCCCTCCCCTGTGAATGCGGGAGCATGAAGTTGTGCTCTACCCATCGCAACACCGCGGCACCTTGAATGCTAGAGCATGACGTAACGACTCCGAAGCTATGTCCTGGCTGCGTCTCTGTTGGGATTCGTCGTCGTTGGTGCCTGAATGCAAGAGCGTGAAGTTGCGCTCTACCTATTGATTTACTGCGGCCCCCCTTGAACGCCAGAGCATTACGTAACGACTCCGAAGCTATGTCCTGATGTCTTGGCTGCGTGTCTATTGTGATTCGTCGTCGTCGGTGTGTGAATGCAAGAGCGTGAAGTTGCGCTCTACCCATTGCTTCACTGCGGCCCCCCTTGAATGCCAGAGCATGACGTAACGACTCCGAAGCTATGTCCTGGCTGTGTCTCTGTTGGGATTCGCCGTCGTAGGTGCGTGAATGCAAGAGCGTGAAGTTGCGCTCTACCCATTGCTTCACTGCGGCCCCCCTTGAATGCCAGAGCATAACCATTGCGTGCGTCGTCTTCGGGAGTCACAACCTACATGGCTGACCCCTTGCATAGGTGCGTGAATGCAAGAGCGTGGAGTTGCGCTCTACCCATTGCTTCACTGTGGCCCCTTGAATTCTAGAGCATAACCGTTGGGTGCGCTGTCTTCGGGAGTCACAACCAACATGGCTGACCCCTTGCATAGGTGCGTGAATGCAAGAGCGTGAATTTGCGCTCTAACCATTGCTTTACTGCGGCCCCCCTTGATTGCTAGAGCATTATGTAACGACTCCGAAGCTATGTCCTGATATCCCGGCTGTGTCTCTGTTGGTGTTCGTCGTCGTCGGTGTGTGAATGCAAGAGCGTGAAGTTGCGCTCTACCCATTGCTTCACTGCGGCCCCCCTTGAATGCCAGAGCATAACCATTGGGTGCGTCGTCTTCGGGAGTCACAACCTACATGGCTGACCCCTTGCATAGGTGCGTGAATGCAAGAGCGTGGAGTTGCGCTCTACCCATTGCTTCACTGTGGCCCCTTGAATTCTAGAGCATAACCATTGGGTCCGTCGTCTTCGGGAGTCACAACCAACATGGCTGACCCCTTACATAGGTGCGTGAATGCAAGAGCATGAATTTTCGCTCTAACCATTTCTTCACTGCGTCCCCCCTTGAATGCTAGAGCATTACGTAACGACTCCGAAGCTATGTCCTGATGTCCTGGCTGCGTCTCTGTTGGGGTTCGACGTCGTCGTCGGTGTGTGAATGCAAGAGCGTGAAGTTGCGCTCTACCCATTGCTTCACTGCGGCCCCCCTTGAATGCCAGAGCATAACCATTGCGTGCGTCGTCTTCGGGAGTCACAACCTACATGGCTGACCCCTTGCATAGGTGCGTGAATGCAAGAGCGTGGAGTTGCGCTCTACCCATTGCTTCACTGTGGCAAACAGCCCAGTTCCTATGGCCTCAAAACAATAGCACTTCATAAAAATGTCATCTTAAATATTTCTAAGGCCCAGCATATTCTTAAAACGGACATTTCATTATATAGGCTATTCACGATAAAGTGAGCACTTTTGAAAGCCCTCTCATCTGAAATAATAGTCACTAAACATATTTTATTTTAGCCTTAGACGCTTCATTCCAAGGGCGGTGGAATATACACACTGTTTATTATACTTACATGGCAATCTATTTAAAAAGGAGGTTAAAGTGTAAAATATGCCTGAAAGGAAAAAGTAGCTATGGCCTCAAAAGTGCTCACTTTATCGTGAACAGCCTATAGTATACAGAATGATCCATTTATTTTGGCCACCCACAATAACTCCATACCGGTGCTCCAAATGAAAAAGTGTTTTTACAAAATTTGTATAACTGGAAGGAGAAAATAATACTGCGGGGGAGTCAGTCTTATAGCATTATTTATTTGTGAGATACGAGTACTAACATCAGTTTTTTTTTAAATGGCACCGCGTATCTACTCGTCAGAAGTTCAATGAACCTCGTCAAGGCCTATTCAAAAATGTGTCACAATGTACCAGTCTAATAAACAGGTCGTTAAAAACCTCCAGAGACATTGAGACTCATAAGGGTTCATGAAGAACCGTTATGTGCTGCCTTGCGGCACGATTGCGCTGCTTGGTGCAGTACTGTATGATGTTGACGCTCTTCCATTGATGTAGAGCTGATGTAAACAGTGCAGGTACCCAGAGTTGGGTACTCCATTCCACAGAGGTTGTGCTTAGAGGAAACAAAGGAACACACATGACGTGACGACTACTCATCAGTCATCCGTGTGCAGTCGAATACAGTACACTGCAAGGTGAGAGTTGTCGTACGGAAATGTACTTCCAGAACGAGAACGTAGAAATGCTGCTCATCTATGGAGAATGTAAGTTAGCAGGTGAATGTGTTCGTATTATTTTACAGTGCAGTGTTGTAAGTTAATGTGAGTTGTACTGACATACACATACACACACAGTTCTGTTATTACCTTCATCAATAGCTTGGTTTGCTCACGCATCGTTCATTCTGTTGAAGGTCGGCGTAATGCTAGTCAGACGGAGCAACTCTGCAGAGAGCGGTACCCTGACAAGACCCCGCCGTCCAGACGGATGTTTTCTCGTATCGTTGTGAAGTCGTGTGAAACGGGCAATTTGAACCCTTAGTAACGCAATCGTCGTGGAACTCGCACAGTTGAAGCTGATGAGGTTGCTGTTCTCTCTGCTGTAGCAGTTAATCCACACGTTAGCATATACCAACTTGAAGCCGAAATTGGCATTCCACAAACGAGTGCACATCGCATTATTAAGCGTCATACGTTCCATTCCTCTCATGTACACTTACACAAATAATTGCACGGGAATGATTTCCAGAATCGTGTCAAGTTCTGTCAATGGGCACATCATCAACTTATTGCCAACCCGAACTTTTTTCGGGTGTTCTTTTTACCGACGAATTGTCGTTCTCCAACTCAGGCGTAGTGAATACGAGAAACAAGCATTATTGGGCCGTCGAGAACCTACGATGGCTTCGACAGGTGGACCATCAGCGTCAATTGAGTGTTAACGTCTGGTGTGGGATAGTTGGCAATACGGTTATAGTGCCTTATTTTGTGAATGGTAACCGAAACGGCAGAGANGGCGTAGTGAATACGAGAAACAAGCATTATTGGGCCGTCGAGAACCTACGATGGCTTCGACAGGTGGACCATCAGCGTCAATTGAGTGTTAACATCTGGTGTGGAATAGTTGGCAATACGGTTATAGTGCCTTATTTTGTGAATGGTAACCGAAACGGCAGAGAGTATGCCGCCATAATACCAACAATTCTTCCTGATCTTCTGGAGGAGATACCTCAGAATGATAATGTGATACCAGATGGATGCTCAGCACATAATGCCGTGTATTCACGTCGTGTTCTGGACCGAAAATATCATGGTAGGTAGATTGGTTGTGGAGGACCAATTCAGTGGCCTGCGCGGTCTCCTGACGTAACCCGCTGGACTTTTCTTTGGTGTTATCTCAAAGGAGGCGCTGTCTATCGATATATTCCAACAACACTGTTTTATTGTGCGTGCTTGTTTGTAATGCTCTCCAGCAGGCAACACTGGAAGAGTCATGTTGTCATTCATCCAGTGACTGAACTTGTGTATCGCTGCCAATGGTCACCACATTGAACATCTAATGTGAATGTTCTACCCCTCGCAGTACCCATATGGATAGTACTTGAAAGTGTACATTGTGCTACATGTTTAAATAGGTTTTGACGAGATTCATTGAAATTTTGAACAATAGATATATGGTGTCATTTAAAACTGATGTTAGTACTCGTATCTCACTAACAAATAATGCTATTAGGCTGACTCCCCAGCAGTATTATTTTCTCCTTCCAGTTATACAATTTTTGTGTGAAACACTTTTTGTTTTGAGCCTCAGTACGGTGGTCAAGATAAATGGGACATTCTATAGATTATTTACCCCAGCCTTATAAAAATAGTTACGATTTTGTTTTTCTCCGGTGACCGTCATCTTGTCCGGTTTGTTCCATTTCATCTNCCCCAGCAGTATTATTTTCTCCTTCCAGTTATACAATTTTTGTGTGAAACACTGTTTGTTTTGAGCCTCAGTACGGAGTTATTGTGGGTGGTCAAGATAAATGGGACATTCTATAGATTATTTACCTCAGCCTTATAAAAATAGTTACGATTTTGTTTNTCCATTTCATCTCTCAGCAGTCCTTCATTTCTCCCCAGCTTCCCTTCTCCGTCATTCCGCAAATCAGTTTTCGAGTTCCGCGAAGGAAGGAAAAATGTTGGCATTACTTCGTTACAAAGGAGCGAGTCTGGGGTATAGTTGGCACAATTGNGTTCCGCGAAGGAAGGAAAAATGTTGGCATTACTTCGTTACAAAGGAGCGAGTCTGGGGTATAGTTGGCACAATTGACATTAGCATCACGAATACAGTTTCAACAGCACACACCAAAGATTACTTCCAACTTTTCTGAAGCCTTGACAAAGTTTTACTTCCAGGATATTTCTCCGCCCCATGTAAGCAAAACTTAACCTAAAAAATTACACCAATGGGACAACTCACCGCATTCGTGCTCACTCAATATAATATTTTGCTTAATAACTCTGTATTGCCAAAACAGCAATTGTCTTCCCGTTTTTATTCGTATTAGTTATAAACGAAATATTACAATTTATATATAAAATATAAATAAAAGTTCAATTTAACTAAAATGAAGGCACTTTTATGTTAACTCAAGTTTAAAACATTTGTGGTGCACTACATATTTAGGAAAAACTAAACACGTCATACATGGGGTGATTTTTCAAAGGTTTGATTGAAAAAGTGTGAAGAAACAGCAAATAGACTATACACAACACAAGCACAGTGGTCTTGCTACAGTTGCTGTAACACTTGCAATGTTCATTTATTTAATATACTTTTGTCAAAGAATTAAAGTCGGAAATTTGGTAAAATGATTTCTTCAGTAACAATTATTTTCTGTGCACATGAAACTTCTTAATACTTCGTTTTATTTTAGTTATCGCTGGTAACGTCACTTCAAAACATTACAAAACTTTCGAACTTGCTATGTTTCAGAAATAAACAATCCGGGGAGTCAAATCAGTAGGAACGCTTTCATGTTTTATAAAAAGTTTCTCACTTGACAACGAGTTGAACATTCGGGGCTTCTGTTTACCCGAACACCGACACACAGCAAAATTTAACAAGGTTGAACTCTTCTAGTTACTAACCCTATGCTTAAGGAAGCGCTTATCGCTATCGGCAGTTGTAGTGTGTATTGAATTCAAGTGGTGTTTTTCTCGCGTGTGTATTAATTACTGGGTTATGTTTGTGAAATGAATGTGTCAGTTGTTTTTTTTTTCCTATGCNTGAAATTAATGTGTCAGTTGTTTTTTTTTTTCCTATGCCGGTTGCATATCAATCCAGCACGCCTAACAAATAACTTTGTTAGGTTGGTACACAGTCACGAATATCCACGTGTTCTTCAAGTAACAACGTTAAAGTGGTATAAACATAAACATGCTACTATTTTGCAGCTATTACACCGCTCTCATGCGCAAAAAAAAATATTTTTAATTGTCATCAGTTTAAGCATTACAATTTTATAAGACATTTAGTTAGGAATTACGAGGCGTGATCGAAAAGTATCGGGACTGGGGCTGGTAGAAAAAAAAGTATATTACTTACAGATTTATCATTTTATTCCCTTCAATGTAGTCTCTTTCCGAAGGCACACGCTTCACTCAGCTTTTTTTCCATTGCTGGAAGCATGCATTCAACGCCTTTTCTTGGATAGTGAACTGCCTCGTCGCGCTCTGTTGGATTTCCTCAACGCCTTGAGATTTTATTTCTTTCAAGTGGGACCTGATTTTTGGAAAGAGGCAAAAGTCGCAGGAATGCGATATCTGGGGAATGTGGTGGCTGCCGGACATTGGGAGTTTTGTGACCGGCCATACCAACATTACCAGGCACGTGCTGGTCAGTGTGGCCGTTTAAATGTTAGCAGACAGGGACAGTGACATTTTTGGAGTGTTGATTTTAAACTCAGAATTATCAACGTAAATGTCACAAATAGCAAAACATAAACTTTAAAATTTCTAAAAGTCTCTGTTTTTTTCCCCTACTAACAAAATACTCTCAGAACTATATAAGTACACTAAGAGAACAGTCAACAAAATAATTGTTTTTATAGGGCCAAAAAATATATTTAGTTGCCCCCAAAAAATGTTTTGTCGAATAAATAAAACATGAAAAGAAACAAAATAAATTTTGTTCATCTAACAATATATACGCTTGAATAAACAAAACGTCTGTGTTGGACCAAAGGAAATTTGACTGTTAACCAAATATTTCGTTGAGTCATCTCTATATGTTTGTTTGGCTTCTCATTTGATTTCCTTCGTTCAAAAACACAGCTCGAAAGTTTGTTTGTTTGAATTTTTGTAACAATTAAGAAAATAACAGTGTTCGATTCTTAATAATGGTATAAGCACCCTAGTATAACAATTTCAACAGGAAACAAAAAGTAAAGCTGTAATATTTATTGGCGCGCGTTGTCCAGTATTAGATCTGTATGTATTTTAAATCTTTCCAATTTCATCGACAGTTACTTTAGCTGAGGTTTTAAAGGCGAAGTGCTCGAATGCAGGTGACGAAGGTTCTAATTATGGTCAGGGTTCCAATTTTATTTATGATAACCGAAGCTGTTTTATGTACGCAGAGTCAAACAAATCTTCAGTTGCATTAACCAAACCTTTGTTTGGGGAAACCAAATAAGAACAGCAATATAATTTTCTTTCAACAACAATATATTTCATAGCTCTTATACAAACAAATAATTTGATTGCGCCAAACTAACTCTGTTTGATTCAACAATGCCGTTTTCTCAGTGTACACATATTAAGCAACTCGTATAATTTAAATGTCTTGTAGTAAGAAGTTTTTAATAACTCCTCTGGAAAAAATGACATGAAAACGAAGAATTTCTGAGTAAGACGTGCGAGCGTTATGAGGCTATGGAACGTAAATCAAATACGTCAGTTGAAGTCAACAAATTTTTTGGAAGCCAGCGTATAAAAACTAAGAAAGAACAATTCAAGATAACTGTCTTTGCCAGATTTGTGCCCTACTGTGCCACATTCGTTTATTTTGCATATCATCTTACACCACAACAACACAAATATACACATCGTAAGAAATAGTTCGGCGCAAACACATCAATTTGCCAAAATGTCTGACCACAGATATAATAAAAACTGTCATTTACGATTGGTCTTTCTTGTATTTCATAAAATTCACAAGCATTAATGTATGTTCCACCTGCTATTAAGCTATTGTGAAATCGATGGTTGTAAAAATATTTTTGCTCATAAAACAATACAATTGACCGCAAACACTGCCTAGAGAACTTGCAACAAAGCGGTCGGCGATTTACGAAGAATACACCCGCGAGAAAATGCAAAGTTTAAATTAGTGAAATATTAATAGTGTTCTTTTTTCTTGAAACGTACTACCTTAGCCGTCTCGATCACGGATAAACGTATTATTTTAGGGGTTGCAATGACTACATATTTTGTTTTCATGTGTACAAGTGTGAAATGCTTCGCTCGATTAAAATGTGCTTGATGTTATTGGCTATTGCTTTTTATAGTCTGTTCGCGGGTGCTTCATACTTTTTTAATCAAACCTTTGAAAAATCACCTCATATATTACATGTTTGGTTGTTTCATAAAGATGCCACGTATCACAAGCGTTTTATACTTCTGGTAACTTGAAACTATCTTACTTTTAGTTAAATATAACTTTTAATAATATTATTTAATCTATAAATGATAATATTAAATGAACTAAAGCAAAGAGAAAATAAGTGTATTGGTAATGCCNAATAAAATTATTTAATCTATAAATGATAATATTAAATGAACTAAAGCAAAGAGAAAATAAGTGTATTGGTAATGCCCAGTAAGAAATAGTTCACATGCGAAATATTATTACACTGAGTGCGCAAGAATACGTTGCGCTGTCCTTTTTATGAAATATTCTATACTCGGTTAAGCCTTGTTTGCATGAGGCGGAGGATTATCCTGGAAGTAGAACTTATACAGGCCTTAAGGAAAGATGGAATCAACCATGAATGGACTACACTGAAGAGCCAAAAACACTGGTATAGGCGTGCCTATGCAAATAACAGAGGTATGGAACCAATCAGAGTAACACGATGCGGTCGGCAGCGCCTATATAAGACAACAAGCGCCTGGCAAAGTTGCTAGATCGGTAACTGGTGCTACAATGGCAGGTTATCAAGATTTAAGTGAGTTTGAACGTGGTGTTATAGTCGGCGCACGAGAGATGGGACATAGCATCTCCGAGGTAGCGATAAAATTTGGATTTTCGCGTACGACCATTTCACGAGTGTAACGTGAATATCGGGAATCCGGTAAAACATCAAATCTTCGACATCACTGTGGCCGGAAAAAGATCGTGAAAGAACGGGACAAACGACGACTGACGAGAATCATTAAACGTGACAGACGTGCAACCCTTTCTCAAATTGGCGCATATTTCAATGCCTCCTGCATACCTTCAGACATCAGTCGAGTCCATGCCACGTCGTCTTGCGGCACTTTTGCGTGCTCGGAGGGCCCGAAACGATATTAGGCAGGTGTACCAGTTTTTTTGGCTCTTCAGTGTATATGAGAATGGTGAACATATTCTCAACAACTAATGATTTTTTATTCATATCACTTACTAATTAAATATTATAATTTATAGATAAAATATCAGTTAAATATTAATTTACCTAAAATAAGGTGCATTTATGTTAAAACAAGTATAAAACACTTGCGATACACCAAATATTTAGGAAACAATCAAGCATGCCATTCAGGGGACGATTTTTTCAAAGGTTTGATTCAAAAAGTGTACAGAATAAGCGAATAGACTATAGTCATTATAATTATTTCAATCTTTATATTTTCCTGAACTCTTGTGAAAAACTCTTCGCATTTTAATGAACTTACTGATCAAATTCTAATGCACCATTAAAAAAGAACTGGCCTTAATGTTGTGTGAAATATGTTTTTTTACAATTCACTATGGCTGTTTCTGTCGGTACTGATTATTTCCCACGATTTTGTAGTGTTTTCTATGTAATTAAAATTTCGCAAATATAGATCGAAAATATCAAATTTCTTCGGATTGTTTTAAAGCTATTTAAATTAAGTTAAATGTTGAGCAAATATGAGATGAGGGTGTGAATTGTTAAAGTGTGTGCCAAATTTTATAGAAACCAATCTAAATTTACTAAATAAAACTGACACGCAAGTTAAGCTGAAATAATAATTATAATAAAAAGTTATACGTGTGCGTACCATTAAACATAGCAAACAATAAGTCACTATAAATGGTAGAAAATTTTCCCAAACTAGCTAAAATACATTTAGCACGAGTCTTTACTTCATGGTACACTTTGGGTAAAAGTTTTATTTAAGCATTACTAACATAAATTCAACGAAGAAGCTGTTTAAAGTATGAGCTGATTAATAGAGAAACCAAGCATTGACTTGGCTAAAATCTAGAAAAAAAGCCTCAACAGAATTACAAAATCAATTTTCTTTAAAAATTTTTACATCAGATTTATTTGTATTCTTTAAACCAACATTTTTTACAGATCAATAATTTATTTATTTTTTCATGCTTAGCTGTAATATTTCTTTTTAGAAGAGACATAAACAAAAGTTTTTCACACAATTTTGTAACACAATAAGAACTCTTTTATCAAATAAAATGCCCTGCTTGACAAAAACAGGAAGGGAAGCTAAATAGTAACTGTGGGAGAAATGTAAACATTAAAATATTTTATAAACTATCTTCCAAAATCGTTTCACATATGTCAACCATTTATAGCCGTGGTTCTGGTCTGTTTCTGCTACTCTACAAAGCTGTGTATTGCCGTGGTTCTGGCGTGTGTCCGCTATTGTACAAAGTCGTGTATTGCCGTTGTTCTGGTGTAGCGTTAGTTTACTAAGCAGTTTATTGCCGTGGTTCTGGCGTGTGTCCGCTACTGTATGAAGCCGTGTATTGCCGTGGTTATTGTGTGTGTCTGCTAACGTACAAAGCCGTGTATTGCCGTGGTTCTGGTGTGTGAGTACTACTGTACAAAGCCGTGTATTGCCATGGTTCTAGTGTGTGTCTGCTAATGTACAAATATGTGTATTGTCGTTGTTCTGGTGTAGCGTTAGTGTACTAAGCCGTTTATTGCCGTGGTTTTGGCGTGGGTCCGCTACTGTACGAAGCCGTGTATTGCCGTGGTTCTGGTGTGTGTCCACTACTGTACAAAGCCGTGTATTGCCATGGTTCTAGTGTGTGTCCTCTTATGTACAAATATGTGTATTGCCGTTATTCTGGTGTAGCGTTTGTGTACTAAGCCGTTTATTGCCATGGTTCTGGCGTGTGTACGCTACTGTACGAAGCCATGTATTGCCGTGGTTCTGGTGTGTGTCCGCTACTGTACAAAGACGTGTAATGCCATGGTTCTCGATTATGTCCGCTTCTGTACTAAGCCGTGTATTGCAGTGGTTCTGGTTGGTTTCCACTTATGTAGATAGCCGTGTATTGCCTTGGTTCTGGTGTGTGTTGGCTACTTTAGAAAGCTGTGCATTGCCTTGGTTCTGGTGTGTGTTCGCTTCTTTAGAAAGCTGTGCATTGCCATGGTTCTTGTGTGTGTCCGCTACTGTACAAAGCCGTGAATTGCCGTGGTTTTGGTGTGTGTCCGCTACTGTGCAAAGCCATGTATTGCCGTGGTTCTGGCGTGTGTTAGCTACTGTAGAAAGANCACTACTGTGCAAAGCCATGTATTGCTGTGGTTCTGGCGTGTGTTAGCTACTGTAGAAAGAAGTGTATTGCCGTGGTTCTGGTGTGTTTCCGCTACTGTGCAAACCCGTGTATTGCCGTGGTTCCTGTGTGTGTCCGCTAATGTAGAAAGCCACGTATTGCCGTGGTTCTGGTGTGTGTCCGCTACTGTACAAAGCCATGTATTGCCGTGGTTCTTGTGTGTGTCTGCTACCGTACAAAGCCGTGAATTTCCGTGGTTCTGGCGTGTGTTCGCTACTGTAGAAAGCAGTGTATTGCCGTGGTTCTGGTGTGTTTTCGCTACTGTGCAAACTCGTGTATTGCCATGGTTCCTGTGTGTGTCCGCTAATGTAGAAAGCCATGTATTGCCGTGGTTCTTGTGTGTGTCCACTACTTTACTAACACATGTATTGCCGTAGGTCTGGTGTGTGTTTGCCTCTGTAGAAACCCGCATATTGCCATGGTTCTGGTGTGTGTCCGCTACTGTACAAAGCCATGTATTGCCGTGGTTCTTGTGTGTGTCCGTTACTGTACAAAACCGTGAGTTTCCATGNTATTGCCATGGTTCTGGTGTGTGTCCGCTACTGTACAAAGCCATGTATTGCCGTGGTTCTTGTGTGTGTCCGTTACTGTACAAAACCGTGAGTTTCCATGGTTTTGGTGTGTGTCTGCTACTGTACAAAAACGTGAGTTGCCGTGGTTTTGGCGTGTGTCTGCTACTGTACAAAGCCGTGTATTTCCAAGGTTCTGGCGTGTGTCCGGTACTGCACAAAGCCGTGTATTTCCGTGGTTCTGGTGTGTGTCCGCTACTGTACAAATACGTGTATTGCCATGGTTCTGGAGTATGTCCGCTACTGTACAAAGCCGTGTATTGCCCTGGTTCTGGCGTGTGTCTGCTACTGTAAAAAGTAGTGTATTGGAGAAGTTCTAGTTGGTTTCCACTTATGTAGATAGCCGTGAATTGACTTGGTTCTGGTGTGTGAACGCAACTGTACGTACGCGTGTATTGCTGTGGTTCTGATATGTGTTAGCTACTGTAGTAAGCCATTTATTGCCGTGGTTCTGGTGTGTGTCCGCTACTGTACAAATACGTGTATTGCCATGGTTCTGGAGTATGTCCGCTACTGTACAAAGCCGTGTATTGCCCTGGTTCTGGCGTGTGTCTGCTACTGTAAAAAGTAGTGTATTGGAGAAGTTCTAGTTGGTTTCCACTTATGTAGATAGCCGTGAATTGACTTGGTTCTGGTGTGTGAACGCAACTGTACGTACGCGTGTATTGCTGTGGTTCTGATATGTGTTAGCTACTGTAGTAAGCCATTTATTGCCGTGGTTCTGGTGTGTGTCCGCTACTTTACAAAGCCGGGAATTGCCGTGATTATGGTGTGTGTCTGCTACTGTAAAAGCACTGTATTGCTATGGTTCTGGTGTGTTTCCGCTACCGTACAAAGTCTTGTTATGCCGTGATTCTGGTGTGTGTTCGCTACTCTACAAAGCCGTGTATTGCTGTAGTTATGGTGTGTGTCCGCTACTGTGCAAATTCATGGATTGCTATGTTTCTGCTGTGTTTCCGCTACTTTAAAAGCCTCGTTTTGCCCTGGTTGTGGTGTGTGTTTGCTACTGTAGATAGCTGTGTATTGCTTGGGTTCTGGTGTTTGTCCGCTAATGTACAAACCCCTCTATTACCGGTGTTCATGTTGTGTTCGATACTATATAAAGCCGTGTATTGCCGAGTTTCTGGTGTGTGTTCGCTACTGTTCAAAACCGCGTATTCGCGTGGTTTTGCTGAGTGTTCGCTACTGTAAAATACCGTATATTGCCGTGGTTCTCGTGTGTGTTCGCTACTGTTGAAAGCTATGAATTGCTGTTGTTCTAATGTGTGTCCTCTACTGTACAAATACGTGTATTGCTGTTATTCTGGTATGTGTTCGCTACTGTACAAATCCCTGTATTGCCGTGATTCTGGTGTGTGTCCTCTACTGTTCAAATCCTTGTATTGCCGTGGTTCTGGTGTGTGTTCGCTAATGTATAAAGCCGTTTATTGCCATGGTTCTGGTATGTTTCCGCTACTGCACAAAGTCTTGTTATGACGTAGTTATGGTGTGTGTCCGCTACTGTACAAAGCCGTGTATTGCCGTAATCTGGTGTGTGACGCTACTGTGCACAGCCTTGTATTGCCATGGTTCTGGTTGGTGTCCACTACTGTACGAACGCGTGTATTGCCGTGGTTCTGATGTGTGTTCACTACTCTAGAAAGCCGAATATTGCCGTGGTTCTGGTGAATGTCCGCTACTGAATAAAGCCGGGTATTGCCGTGGTTCTGGTTTTTATCCGTTACTGTACAAAGCCGTGTATTTCCGTGGTTGTTGTGTGTGTCCGCTACTGTACAAAGCCCGTGATTTGCCGTGGTTATGGCGTGTGTTCGCTAGTGTAAAAATCCGTTTACTTGTTGTTGAGCAGTTGCTAAAATGGCGAGTCAAGGACGTGTGCCGTTTGCTCCCGTAAACTGTCAGGTTTTGCGACGACCATTATAATGTGGGCGAAAGAGAATTGTTTGAAACATTTTAAAATTACCTTTTCTATCACCATTTGACATTGCCTTTGAATCAAGAGACTGTACTTGTAGCTGAAATGTCTGGCGCGTTTGCCATGCTTATTTTAAATGGAGAGAAGGAAGCTTGTCACATCAGTGGCGTTTGTTGAATTGTTGTAAAGTAAGTTGTTTTTTTTTTCTCTGTGCTATACCCAAGCGTTTGGTAGTTTACAGCGGCCATTTAAACGTATTAGTGCAGTTGACGTGACAGCAAGTGTGTAATGGGTGCCTCGCCGCTCTCTCGTGAGTGGCCGCAGTACATTCAGTTTCCCGGCTTCGCCCTTGTTACTGGTTCCTACTGCGTGCGCCAAGTATGTACAGCACTGAGAAAGCACCTGCTTACCTGGCAGCAATTCGCCACATGCCACTGTGACGTACTGCCACTTTTAAGTGGGGCGATGTGCGAGTACGAGTGGAGTATATAGTGTGCGGGTTAAGTGCTGGTGCATGACACTTTTGCGTAATGCAAGTTGTATCGAAGGGAAAGAATATCTCGGAAAGCGAACGGTCATGGACGTAGTGGGGGTTACAATAATAATCAATACATCGAAAATCTCATCAAAAAAGCGATTCCGAACAGGTCGACGAGATCCTAGTGGAAAGCGTCTAGAAATGTCAGTAAGCAGTCTTGATAATCACGGCGATTGTGTGAGCTCAGTGTTAATGAAATAATACTTGTATTTATAAGCTATTTTAGGTCAGGTGTGCACTTTTGAAAGATCTCTTATTCAGAATAACAGTAAAAAATATATTTTATTTTAGCTTTAGACGTTGACTTCCGAGTGCGATGGAATAAACATACTGGATTTATTACTTACATTGCAATATGTATTTTAAAAGGTGGTTAAAGGATACAAATTGGCTAAAGGGAAAAGGTAACTAGAGCCTCAAAAGTGCTGACTTTCACGTGAACAGTCGTCACATATCAACATATTTATGAAGGCTTTATTGTTCGTGGCTGAATGATACAAATCTGTTTGTATACATTGGGAGCAACGTAGAATGAAATAACAGATCCTCCGATGTTCTAAATTTCGCACGTGGCGGAACGATACGACGCAGGGGGCTGGAATACGAAACAAGGCAGGGCTTCGGAAGTGCTTAGTTAACCACGAACAGCCTGTCAATAAAGGCTATTCACGATCAAGTAAACAGTTTTGAAAATTACCTATGAATAAAATCACTGTTAGCACACACACACTGGCAAACTGGCGCTCCCACTTTACTTGACAGAGATTCAATGAAAACTGTTACAAAAATTGACATTTTATTGTGAGCGTAATGTTAAAATTGATGGCTACGTAAGTCAATGTTTCTTGTTTTATACACATTAGACAATGAATTTGTAAATTATTATCATGAATATACCGTAAAATTTTTTTTAGTTTTTTTGAATGACGCATGCATGATGTGAGAAGGTCCCGGCAATGTCAATTTTACATAGGGCGGAAGACACAAAACGAGCAGAAAAGGAGATTCTAAGCAGGGTTTTTGAAAGAGCACAATTGACCGTGAACAGCCCTCAAATAAATAAATGAACACGTGAGCAAGCAGGGATGTGAACTGCCGCACCGAAATTCCAATCATCGCGACCCGCCCATGCTAGAGCATTGCTGTTCTGTCTGCCAGTGCAGTCCTAGTACACTGAAGAGCCAAAAAAACTGGCACACCTGCCTAATATCGTGTACGGCCCCCGCGAGCACACATAAGTGCCACAAGACGACGTGGCATAAAACTCGAATAATGTCTGAAGGTATGCAGGAGGCATTTCACACCATTAATCCTGCAGGGCAGTCCACAAATCCATATGAGTGCGAGGCGATGGAGATATCTTCTGAACAGCACGTTGCAAGGCATCCCAGATATGCTCAATAATGTTCATGTCTGGTGATTAAGTTGGCCAATGGAAGTGTCTAAAGGCAGAAGAGTGTTCCTGGAGCCACTCTGTAGCAACTCTCGACGTGTGGGGTGTCGCATTGTNTAAGTTGGCCAATGGAAGTGTCTAAAGGCAGAAGAGTGTTCCTGGAGCCACTCTGTAGCAACTCTCGACGTGTGGGGTGTCGCATTGTCCTGTTGGAATTGTCTGCGTCCGTCGGAATGCACAATGGAAATGAATGGGTGCAGGTTATCGGACAGGATGAATACGTATCTGTCACCTGTCAGAGTCGTATCTAGACGTATCAGGAGTTCCATTTCACGACAACTGCACACGCCCCATACCATGACAGAGCCTCCACCAGCTTGAACAGTCCCCTGTTGACATGTAGTGTCCATGAATTCATGAGGATGTCTCCATACCCGTACACGTCCATCCGCCCGATACAATTGGAAACGAG
>NQII01006928.1:23135-73215 GCA_002778355.1 Clitarchus hookeri | reverse complement strand
AAAAAAAAAAAAAAAAAAAAACATCACAAAGTACTTGCGAAAAGTAAACAAAACGTGGAATAGTGATTTATATAATGGAGATTTTATACCTCTGAAAACGCGGTTGGTAATATCACCCCCCTTCGCTAAGTAATTGGGGGTTGCCACCTTATGTTTACAATAGAACTTTGTTACACTAAGCTATGTTTCATTTGCATCTAATGAAAGGTAAAATTGAATTCTTTTTAATCACGAACAACGTTTCATCTGACTTGTAAAACGTTGTTGTTCTTGAATACACGCACACTATTATCTGATAAACTCTTTGAAGTACTTTAAGCAAGTTTATACTAAACAAACAGAAAACAACGCTCTGTAGACATTAGCACCTGCTCTGCTTTTAATAACACGCCATTGTGTTGCACTACCACTTTCATTATAAAATCAAGTAATTACCAACCACAATAAATCAACTTGTAACTTACAGAAATGTAAAATGTTATTAACTTAGTTAATTTTCATAGAAGCCCCTGTTTTCAGCAGTAATATATTGACACATGTTTTACCGTTTTTCTGGCACTCGTGTAACATACAATTGAGCAATAAAAGACAAAAAACATTGAAGTGTTCACATGCGAACCAGAACGTCTGGAACCGCTGCATTTTACTATTTGCAGGTACATTTCTACAGGAAAACTTGGAAGATGCCACTTTTTGCTAAACAAAAAATGACGATGGCGCTGATTGGTGGGTTTTATCAGGGACCTCCCGCTTCTACCGCCCTTGAATTCTGCGCTGCTCCATTCTCACCTCATTTCATCCTCATCGACTCTCAAGACCTATTTGCTAAGAACCGCCCAAATCTCTCAACTCAACTAGGCACAAAAACAAAAAACAGTTTTAAACATTTTCACTTTTTAATGTGCTTATAGGACTTGTATTTGTAATTACGAGTATTAAATTAAATACTGGGTACTGCAGTGAAACGGGAAAGTGTATTATTCATGTTGGCGACCCTGAAGCGCAGACAAGACAGTAGGACGATACAACCACGGTGAGAAATCCTTGCCATTAGACAACATGGAGCAGTAGAGTGGTCGCTGTGAAAGCCTGGTATAAGAATGCTGATAGCGCTATTGTTGTGCAAATGGAATTTCGGCGTCACGACCAGTTGGGACGTCATGTTCGTGTTCCTTCAGCTCCAGCGATTACGATGTGGGAGCGTAATTTAGAAGGAATGGGCTCAGCCTTAAGGTGGCCGCCTGGGTAGGCCACCGAACGGTGTTCATAGCTCCAGCAGAAAACGTTTTATTAAAATACCGTTCAACGTGTCTGAGTGAGGACTGCTTTTGAATAGCATTAAAAATGTTACACGTCTATACATGCTGGTAGATGGATTTGGTATGTTCGAGCACAAATGTGGTGGTGTGAGTTGCCGGGTGCCGGCCGCCATCTTAGATGACGTCACCACTGCCATCTTGGATGTCATCACCGCCANCATCTTAGATGACGTCACCACTACCATCTTGGATGTCATCACCGCCGCCATATTGGATGATGTTACCCTCCTATGACATACTACCCCTATGATGTCACTGTCCCTATGACATCATCCCACCTTGCTGCTTCATGCTCTGTCATTCTACCTTTAATGTTCTATCATTCCTTATTGCCCCTATCATTCCCATCTCTCTCTCACTCCACCCCTTCGTCCACTGTAGGCAGCCAGCTTTAATTCCTGTGCCCATCACCAGAGTGCACCACCCTATTACTTATCTTCGTTCGACCCCGTCATCTTGTTTCGTCGGCTGCTTACCTTCGTTCAACTGCCCCATGCTAGGAGCACAGATGTCGGTTATTTCAGTTTCATCGACGACCACTAGGAGTGCTGCAGCTGTTATTTAATTTTTGGAGCTCCAAAAATTATTTGAAATTGCGGGAACGTACCATTGGACCTTGAGTTGTTGTGCATACGCTTTAGACTGCAGGTACACACATTGCAATGTTGATGTAATATACATATAACCAATTCAGCTATCACATCAGAGTATATATGTGTATGTTTAAATAGTAATTATTTATTGTTTCATTTATTATACCACATTATTATTTTCTAATTATTCTTATTTTTTATGAATTATATTTTTGTGATATAGTATATTCAGATACCATTATTTTATTCAAAATATTCGTGTTATTATGATATATATATATATATACACACATACGCGCGCGCGTGTGTGTGTGTGTGTAAGGTGTGTATGGGTTTTTCGAGCTTCAAATAATTTGTATTACCAATTAAAAGTGTATGAATATTTCATTACGAAGTAATACAAACCATTTGCCACACATTAAATATTTATTTGTATGTGCATATATCTACATAGGCCATCAAAGGCACACTCGTACAAGCGCAAAATGAAAACATGAGCATGAAACAGTATTTATGAACATGAACCAAGTAATTCAAGAAACTATATGATGGTCAAAATTTCTACTCATCGTTAAACAAAATGGTGTTGATGATGAAAAATGTCTCACAAATACAGATGTTAATTAAATTTAAAGAAAAGAAAAATATTGTAACATATAAGTAATTATAAATAGTATGTTATAGGACAGGTGCCAGGCGCGGGACAACAGGACGAGCAGCGGCATCTTGGATGACATCAATTTTCCCTTTTTCTCTCGGAATTTCCCTTTTACCCTCAAAATTTCCCAAATTTTTCTTAAAAACGCTAAAATTTCCCTAAAAAAATATGTCTTGCACAATCTGGCTGGTTTTTTCTCAATCTGGATGAATTCGGCTGAAAATAGTGCAATATCATCCGGAATGTTCAATCAGTCTCATCTCTAATTGGCTACCACCGACAGCGGCCATTTTGCCAGCCAGTACCGACGACAGCCATGTATCGATGGCATCCATTCGCACTGGTGTACTGGCAGGGTCGAGCGGCAGCAATATTGGATGATGTCACGAGTGAAACCTCCTGCTCTGTCATTCCTTCCCAATGGCGGCCATTTTGCTAGCCAGTACTGCCAGTCATCATGTTCTCTACTTCATACTCTTGCATTCCATCCTACCTGTCCCAACTTCATGCTCTCCACCTGGCCAACGACGGCTATGCGAGGCTCTCTAAAGAGCATGCAGGAGCGTTCCTCCGGTCACCGTTGGGTCGCCAGTCCAATGCCTTGACCACACGACTGCCATTGCATGAGCATTTTTAGAACCAAATTCGTAACACAGGCATCGCTCCCGACAAGGAAAATGATAATAGGGTCATTTATACCCTATGCGTACTTATAAGCATANTCGTAACACAGGCATCGCTCCCGACAAGGAAAATGATAATAGGGTCATTTATACCCTATGCGTACTTATAAGCATAGTTGATTGTAATTTCCGAATCGTTTAAGGTATAGTCACCAAATTCATAACATACACAACACTCCCGATAACGAAAATGATCGCATGCTCATTTATGCTCTATGCGTACTTATAGTCATAGTTGACTGTAATTACATAATCGTTTAAGACACATTCACCAAATAAGACGAAGTGAAGACCTTCACTTCGTCTTCGTCGAAGCGAAGGTCTTATGATTTTCCTGCATTTTTTAAATTTACTAGTAAATCACAATACTTTTTTGGTTTTAAGCGATAGATTTTTCGAGATGGTAGTCAAAAGNTCGTAACACAGGCATCGCTCCCGACAAGGAAAATGATAATAGGGTCATTTATACCCTATGCGTACTTATAAGCATAATTGGCTGTATTTTCCGAACCGGTTAAGATAGTCACCAAATTCATAACATACACAACACTCCCGATAACGAAAATGATCGCATGCTCATTTATGCTCTATGCGTACTTATAGTCATAGTTGACTGTAATTACATAATCGTTTAAGACACATTCACCAAATAAGACGAAGTGAAGACCTTCCCTTCGTCTTCGTCGAAGCGAAGGTCTTATGATTTTCCTGCATTTTTTTAAATTTACTAGTAAATCACAATACTTTTTTGGTTTTAAGCGATAGATTTTTCGAGATGGTAGTCAAAAGTNTTTTTTAAATTTACTAGTAAATCACAATACTTTTTTGGTTTTAAGCGATAGATTTTTCGAGATGGTAGTCAAAAGTCAGGGTCATATGATGTCATCCTAGGTCAGTTCAAGGTCGCTTAACATCATTCAATGTCAAGGCTATGGCTGCATGTTGAAATGGTTTCTACTGTGGCAAGTGTGTCAAATGGATATTCTCCGGGTGATTCCATGATTGTTTTGTAAATATAATATAAGTTTTTTACCCTTCAGTCCTAGCATAGATATCGTTCATAATAATGGCCAAAGGTCAAGGTCGTCAGACATTATGGTACCTGCTATTGCAAGCAGGGACAAATGGGTTTTCTCTGTGTGTTTTTAGCATGTCTTTTCTTCATCCGATAGGAATGAATATGAGAAAACCAAGGCGGAATGACAGAGCATGATACACATCCCCGTCAGGGCGTCAGGTGAAAGGAGACCGGGAGGAATATGAGATAATCAAGGTGGAATGGTANGGGAGGAATATGAGATAATCAAGGTGGAATGGTAGAGCATGTTACTCGTCCCCGACAGGACGTCGGGTGAGAGATGCACAGAAGGAATATGAGAAAACCAGGGTGGAATGGCTGTTGTACCGACCAGGATGGTCTGGTCTGGTCCAGCGTCATCTCAAGCAACGTACAGCACCCGACACGTGTGCAATATGATCTGGTTGGTAAGTGCTAATAACTAGTTTCCTTTACATTTTTTAAATATATGTTTGCATCAGTATGCAGCAGTGTCGACCTTGTCGCTCTACCTGCTTCTCGACTCTGTCATAGTATATTATGTNCTCTGTCATAGTATAGTCTAATGTAACGTGCGTTTCTCGATGCTCGCACATTACGCGTCGGTTGTTAGTAGAATTCGCGAGCCTCCGCAGTGCATCATAGCTCGGACGGAGGGAGTACGTGGGGAACATCGTTTAGCTCTTTTTCCCATTGACGGGCATTCCAGCTGTTTACTTAAGTTATCGTCACAATAGCAACACTGATATCGCTATTACGAACTGCGGAACTATCAGGTATTTTTTTTACAGTAGAGGTTCAATACTACATCTTGCTCACTACGTGCTCACATCTACACTGAGGCGACAAAAGTCATGGGATACCTCCTAATATCGTGTCGGACCTCCTTTTCCCCGGCGAAGTGCAGCAACTCGACGTGGCATTGACTCAACAAGTCGTTGGAAGTTCCCGGCAGAAATATTGAGTCATGCTGCCTCTATAGACGTCCATAATTGCGAAAGTGTTGCCGGTGCAGGAGTTTGNAAATATTGAGTCATGCTGCCTCTATAGACGTCCATAATTGCGAAAGTGTTGCCGGTGCAGGAGTTTGTGCACGAACAGACTTCTAGATTTGTCCCATTCATGTTCGATGGGATTCATATCGGGCAATCTTGGTAAACAAATCATTCGCTGGAATTGTCCAGAATGTTCTTCAAACCAATCGCGAAAAGTTGTGGCCCGGTGACATGGCGCATTGTCATCCATAAAAATTCCATCGTTGTTTGGGTACATGAAGTCCATGAATGGCTGCAAGTGGTCTCCAAGTAGCTGAACATAACCATTTACAGTCAATGATCGGTTCAGTTGGACCAGAGGACCCAGTCCATTCCATGTAAAAACAGCCCACACCATTATGGAGCCACCACCAGCTTGCACAGTTCCTTGTTGACAACTTGGGTACATGGATTCGTGGGGTCTGCGCCACACTCGAACCATACTATCAGGTCTTACCAACTGAAATCGGGACTCATCTGACCAAGCCACGGTTTTCCGGTCGTCTAGGGTCCAACCGATATGGTCACGAGCCCAGGAGAGGCGCTGCAGGCGATGTCGTGCTGTTAGTAAAGGCACTCGAGTCGGTCTTCTGCTGGCATAGCCCAGTACAGCCAAAGTTCGCCGCACTGTCCTAACGGACACATCCGTTGTACGTCCCACATTGATTCCTGCGGATATTTAACGCAGTGTTGCTTGTCTGTTAACACTGACCATTCTGCGAAAAAAGGTTGTTGGTCTCGGTCATTAAGTGCAGGCGGTCGGCCACTGCGTTGTCCATGGTGGGAGGTTATGCCTGACATTAGGGATTCTCGGCACACACTTGGCACTGTGGATCTCGGACTTTTGAATTCCCTAACCATTTCCGAAATGGAATGTCCCATGCGTCTAGGTCCAACTACCATTCCGCGTTCAAAGTCTGTTAATTCCGGTCGTGCGGCCATAATCACGTCAGAAAACTTTTTACATGAATCACTTGACTACAAATGAAAGCCCAACCAATGCACTGCCCATTTATACATTTTGTACGCGATACTACTGACATCTGTATATTTGCATATTGCCATCCCATGACTTTTGTCACCTCAGTGTATATTGTGTTTTTATTAATAATTATTGCATAATTTAATTTTTTCACGTATGGGACGTATTTATATGTCACATGAGGTTACCCCAACCCACGTGTTAGGCTGACACAGTTTATTGTGACCTTTAGCCCTCGCAGTCGAACCATGTCGCTGCAGTCTTCCTGTGCTACTGGGATCGACGAGCTGCAGTCCTCATTGGCGGTTGGATCTAAACCTAGTGCATCTGGCTTTTTTTTTTTTACCTACTTGCACCGAGTACTGCATATATAGGTGAGTTTTCTGCATTCTGTACGCAATAATTCGTCCATGTGTGTCGACACGAATTCTCCTAGCGGGTGCAATCGGTAACGTAAACGATGTTGGCGTCCCCCCTGACAGGTGGTAGGGGAAACGAAGATGGTTGAATATGGTGAGAGAATCTGCGTGCATTGCTCAAGCATCCGCCGATAGGGAACTGAGTTCGAGACTTCCACTATATAAAAACTATTAACTATCTTTCAGATTTAGACAAAATCTTGTATTTTTCCTTAGTGATGGAGGTGAATCTGATATTAGCGAGGGTTAAGATAAATTAATTACACATAAATAATTTATATACTTTTACCGAATTTACAGACATGTCATAATAAGAATACATTATACTATTTGATACATGCTCAACATATTCTTCATTCGAGCAAAACATTTATGGTGTCTGTTTTGGAAGAACAATACCTGCTGTGAGCATCCAAGCTACTCTGATTCGCATAAACAGCCCAGCAGTTAAAGCATGGGTAGGTCTCGTAGACGAGAAGTTACTTTCTTCATGGCATTTGGCACTGGTGCGTTTAATGACTGTCTTGTCGCAATACATACACATGCTTCCTGAGAATGACAAACATTGCCTTTGCACTTCTTGTTATGATTATACACAGCATCGTAGTTACCACAGTGGAACGTCTTGTATGCTGGGCTGAACATGCAATGGCAACTTTCATGTCGGCGTGCATTACACCTTGTACTAAAAGTATTTCCACAATAGTTACATTGATATCATAATGTATGTAGCGACTCTTCAGAGCTCATTGCTGTTGTCGATGCCGGGCCCTCTGGGGCTGAGTTGGGCACAGGCTGTGGTCTGGCAACAAACCTATAATGGGTGTAAGGTGAGGGGACTGGGTGCCTGAAAACCGGATGCTGCTCGTCCATCAGTCTAATAGGGGGGAGCCTAGAAACTGAATACTTGGTGGGACAGTCGTGACGGCTAAGGAATGACTGCCCCTGTCCGGCCTAACCCTGGTTACAGGCTCTAGTGGTGGTAAACCGGCGCAAGTGTAAGTGTGAGCTTCGGCGAACTCCGGTGGGGCCCACTCATAAGAAGTAGTGATCTTTTTGGGTGTTCCCCTGCCACTATGAAAGCTGCCAACACATCTCCTTTAATGGGGCAATGATGCGAATGTATAGCCTAGCACTGCTCAAGTCCATCTCCACCTCCTCGTGGTNCACATCTCCTTTAATGGGGCAATGATGCGAATGTATAGCCTAGCACTGCTCAAGTCCATCTCCACCTCCTCGTGGTTGGGCTGGTAACATGGCGGCCGCGCCATGGCTAACGGAGTGAGGACGATTGTAGGCGGTAACGGCATGTCTGTGCNCTGGGCTGGTAACATGGCGGCCGCGCCATGGCTAACGGAGTGAGGACGATTGTAGGCGGTAACGGCATGTCTGTGCACATACAACCAGTTACAGCGAGGTTATGTGCAGTCTTCCAGAGGCTGTATATATTCTTCGGCCTGCGGTGAAGACCCGCGAACCGAATTGCACTCCCCAAGCTGAGGCCTTGACCTGGCAAGTCGGGCTGATCTCGGGATGGCGAAGCTCCTACGAAGGGATTGTCTGGCGTCCTGGAGGAGTTGGGCCGTTCTGGGTGAAAACTCAGTGTGCATGTCTGAACATTGTGGGTACCCAGGGGATCAGTGTGAAAGCCCCGGCTTAGGCCGTGCTGATCGCGGGTCGGACCCTGGGTGGCGTTGGTTGAACCTTCTGCTTGGAAGGAGATCTGGAGGTGGGTACTTGCCTGGAGGGCTGGCACTGTACGTACGTGATGNTGGTTGAACCTTCTGCTTGGAAGGAGATCTGGAGGTGGGTACTTGCCTGGAGGGCTGGCACTGTACGTACGTGATGGATCGGTAGCCGCTGCCCTGGAAAGCAAGCGTGCCGGCTCCCTTCGGTGACAGTTTCGAAGTGTTGGTGCTCATTAACGAAGGATCGTCGGTCTGGTCCGCCTAGTAAGAGGACTCGTTTACAAAGCGGGTTTGTAGAGTGGGGATATTACTCTGCCCCATCAAGGTGGCACGCACGGATTCAACTCCGTACTCTGCTGTTGACAGGTGAGGTGGAACCACCCTCGGGTGNATTACTCGGCCCCATCAAGGTGGCACGCACGGATTCAACTCCGTACGCTGCTGTTGACAGGTGAGGTGGAACCACCCTCGGGTGGAGAACATCCACCCACTGCGATTGGAAAGGGCGTCACGCTTTCTATTGGCAGTATTCAACTACTGTCAATTAGAGCCCTGACCGAGCTCAAATCTAAATCATGGTTATGGACTTTGTCCTGTCTGGTGGGGAGTGCACACATCTAACAGCCTGATGTGAAAGAAGCATATTTTCTCTATATGCAGTCTGAAGTGGCCTAATGGAAAGCCTGAATGTTAACGGGAAGTCCTGATCTGCACTCCCCTAGAACTGCTCAGAAAGTTGTCTCCTGCAATACCTTAATGGAACAAGCGCAGGAGGAGTAGTCTTGGTCAAAACCGCGGCACCCCGGTGTCGATAAACACATGTTGTCGATGCCAATGATGTTACGGATTGTGAGTCTTCAACATTGTTTCACTTTTTGTTGCTGCTGCTGCTCGCTCCCGATGTGTCTTACTCCAGCTCCTGGGACGTAGTGTGCCTTTCACATATAAGCACTACCTTGGTATGGTTGCTAAGTGCTTATAACTATTTTCCTTTTTCATTTTATTTTTTTATTAGGGCGTGCAGTAGCGATATCTTCTACCGACACAGGTTTCCTCGAAGCGATATTTTAAATACACATGCTAATTTTTATAGCTTGATGCATTCAAACGAAATAAATGGTTACCTTGTACTATGTAACTGAATTCCTCTCATAAAGGGACATGTATGTGTAATATGTGATTCTGATGGTTGGTAAGCGTTTATAAATATTATCCTTTTCATTTTATTTTATATCAGTTTGCGTCCGTTTATAGCCGTGTTGACCTTATCGTTCCCGCACTTCACAACTTAAATTTCTTTGCTTAACGTAATGCACTGTGCATGATGCACACGCGATAAGCATTTGTTGGTAAATGTGTATACCTATTTTCTTTTATAATAACAATTTTTTATCTGTTTGTCTGAGCTTGAAGCTGTACCGTCCCTCTTGCGTGACTAACGGTTTAAATGTCGATTGTTTTGTATGTGCCTACAGTTCTGATAATATAAATGATATGTATTCAAATAAGTACATGTAAAAATATTTATCTAACATGCACTACGTAAAGCACTCAACGTCTAAGCCAGACGGATTATTAAACATTTTATTAATATCTAAAGGACAAAGGAGCAACTAAAGGACATTTTAGTTATTTGATTTTNAGACGGATTATTAAACATTTTATTAATATCTAAAGGACAAAGGAGCAACTAAAGGACATTTTAGTTATTTGATTTTCTTTCCTTCCTTAATGAAAGTTTTTGTAAGGAAGAGAGTAGGAAATTATCTAAGTAATATTCTTGAGTAATTCAGTCACTTTATTAAGGCACACTATCAGATGGTTTCTTCAATACATNAAATTATCTAAGTAATATTCTTGAGTAATTCAGTCACTTTATTAAGGCACACTATCAGATGGTTTCTTCAATACATATCACAGCAAATTCTAAAGTATTATTTTTTTCTGATTATATATCCAATTAAATGCATTTACACTTTCAATCAATCCTTTTATTTGAGTAGTGTTGGAGCGTATTGTCTCTTATTTTAAGTGTTTTCTCTGAATATGTGTCTTTTACCCAATAACAGACTAAGCTGCTCGGTATGAGAATTTTTTTTTTTTAAGGCACCCAATAACAAAACTAAAAGAAACAAAAAAACATACGTTATATCTATTTATTATCTTGAGCCATTTCATTGATATTGAAGTCTTCAGAACCTAAAATATAGCAGAATGTGTATATTGTTTACTAAAGTAGGGANAGTCTTCAGAACCTAAAATATAGCAGAATGTGTATATTGTTTACTAAAGTAGGGACTGTCATCTTAAACTTTATCCAATACTGCATAGTTTTATAATTGAGTGTATGCACTTTTTCAATCATAAAATTATGTATATATATATATATATATGCACACATAAAGTTTGAAAGAAGTAAAAAAATGTATGCACTTTATGTATAGATTTTATGAATATAGCTTGTATACTAATTTTCTTTTATTATAATACACTAGCGAACCGGCCCGACTTCACCCGGTAACAATTTAGTTTTTACTGCGGTACTTTGAAAGACAAAAATTGTTACTGTGGGTCATCCTTAAAAGATAAACATATGCTATCGCGGAATTTTCTGTAGACCTTTTTGAGAGTTACAATTCTGTAGTATATATTAATTTAATGTATATATTATGGTTTAGTCAGCGCAAGCCATGTAAGCGCCCTAGAAGTGGTTTTTACGACTTGATTACAAACGGTTTAACATTTCTCTAATATCCTTACATTAAATTTAAATTTATTATACGCCAAAAACTTTCTCAAGAAATTCTCTAAATGATGTTGAAAACCGCATCAAAATCCATCAAGTAGTTTAGAAGTAATAAGCGAATACACAGACGGGCGCGGAGAAGCNTATGTTGAAAACCGCATCAAAATCCATCAAGTAGTTTAGAAGTAATAAGCGAATACACAGACGGGCGCGGAGAAGCAACTTTGTGTTATACTATTTAGAGATTGTGTGCTTTTGTATTGTCTGTATGTTTATATTGTATAATTAATAATTGGCATATCCAATACTGTAAAGTCTGTTCAGTCCACTGGCCTCTTTGCGATTGCTAACCATCTTTGCGTTGCTTTGCAATGAGGTCAAAACAAAGTAACAGCCCCGCAACGGAGCCGCCATTGTTGCAGAGTTAATGGCAGCATAAGTAATAGGTGGTGGGATAGCAGATTCGCCTCCGCAAGGCGTCCGGAATTGTTCCGAGGGCATACAGGGACCCCAACACAAGCCAGTATCGTGGACTGAGTCNCGCCTCCGCAAGGCGTCCGGAATTGTTCCGAGGGCATACAGGGACCCCAACACAAGCCAGTATCGTGGACTGAGTCGCCATAGGATCCACACACACCTGGAGTACGATCTGTCGATCCTCTCGACTGGTAGCCGACCTCGTCCGTCCTGAGCCGGTCTTCCATATGTGGGTGCCTTCATGTATGCACTGCTCCCAGCAGCATCGGACAGTATGGTACGAATGATCCACGTGTTGGGCTATATGGCGATACGACCATCCTGTGGTTTTCAACCCTATCACGAGTCGTTTCTGAATGTCTGTCAATTGCGTAAAGCGACGTCTTTGGCGTCTTCCCGACATTGTTATTAGCTCTGCATGCTAGTCTGGCATCGTCTAGTGTTCCCCACGTTAATGCGACTTCGACTACACGCCAGAATTTACGACTGCTGGTCGATGCTTGCAGAGCCACTGTCGGGTGTGCGCTCAAATGCAAACGCAACAACATGGGAGCACATACTTACCAACTCGCGCTCTCGCTATTTGCATAGTTTCGTGGTTGTCACATGGTATTTTCGTGGTTCGCTATTTTCACTGTCGGGCAGTGTACCTGACGTGTACTAAACTAAACAGGAAACCTACCACGCCAGTACGTTACGATCCAGGTGGGTTAGCCCACGATCAGCGCGTGGGCTGCCTACATCAAACTGGATGCCTCGACACTTCGCTGCTGTGAAGCTAGTTGTTCTGTGCCACAGACTACTTTCCTTCAAAGTCATCCTTCCGAAAAACGTTGGCACTGTTCGACGACCCCTTCGCGAGGGCGTGACGTCTTTGGCAGCCTTTGTTTATTCCTGCCTTGAGATTAGGTGGGCCCCCACTAGAGATGGCCTTGGCTGCCATTTTCACGGAGCAGTGATTTTTGGATTTTCTCCGAGAGAAGAGCAGTGATTTTAAACTGTTCCAACGGAGCACTTGCTCCACTGCTCCAGCATTAAGTCTTGCGTTGCGATTGCCACGAAACAAACCTGCACGTTTCTTATTACTAATAGGGGAGCAAGATCTTATATTTCAATAGTCTCGCCTCATCTAAACTNGGAGCAAGATCTTATATTTCAATAGTCTCGCCTCATCTAAACTCAAAATATCATAACAATTACACTAAATTTATAGAGAGAATAACATAAATTACACAATTGCTTCTTACGGTTTCAAAAAAGAATATCCTCGATTTAACAAGAACAAAAAATATTTGTACTATACCAGGGGCACCAATAGCTATCAAGTACAAGAGTTCAAATTGTACAAATGATCACTCTCGTTCCTATATCCTCGCATGTAGAAGGCACTCTTCTGAATTACACAGNCGAGTTCAAATTGTACAAATGATCACTCTCGTTCCTATATCCTCGCATGTAGAAGGCACTCTTCTGAATTACACAGAAAATTGTCCTCTGCGCAAGAGCTGAGACATTTTTAAGTAACTACGAATTGATTTTAGATATGTGGCATGATATCTTGAAAGTTACTTCAAAGCAGTTTATTTGACGTAGTTTTGAGGATTCATAAACATGAAAGAGATCACTATTAATTAGAAAAATTTCATTGAAGCTCGTTAATAAGTGTTATAGCTGGTTCTCGGTCAACTGAGCATTTCCCTATCGTAGTAGCGTGTGGTGTAGCGTTGCAAGGTAAGCTGGTGCTTGCTCAGTGCTGTACACACTCTGCGCACGCAACAGGAACTAGTAACCAGAGAATGTACTGCGGCCACTCACGAGAGAGCGGTGAGGCACCCATTACACACGTGCTGTGACGTCAACTACACTACTACGTTTAAGTAGCCGATGTGTAAACTAGCAGACGATTAGGTACAGCACAGAACAAAACACAGCTTACCTTGCAGCAGTTCACAACACGCTGCTGCTCTATAGAAACTATAAACACTGTAGAAATGCTTCAATGCTTCAATGCGATATATTTTTTAACATAATCACACATCGGCAGTTCATACGTGTAGTAATATTCGCCAAAAAGTTTGAAAAATTATTATAATTTTACCGTTTTACTAAAAGTAAAATACTCAGCATGGTCACATAATGTTTAAAATTGGAGCAATAAATGTATTTTTTTTATCATGTGGATATTTACTGCAGTCTGATATTTGAATAATATACTTTACTAGCCTAAAATATTTACAGGAACCTTAATTTTTAAAATAAGTATCTGATAATCTTAAATCCAGTGGGCACGTTTAGTATTTGTTCAAAATGATCTGCCCGAACACAGCATACTGTATATACCTGTGGTATAATGAGATCTATTTATTTTTATTTTTGCCATATACAGAGAAGTATTTTATTTTAGCTGACACATTTCTCTTAGAGTGCGTATGTACGATTTCTTTCCCTCACAGTGTGGGAAGGTGCGTATATTGGCTTTTCACGGTAAAGTGAGCACTTTCGAAGGTCCTCTCATTTGGAATATTAATCAATAAATATACAATATTATAGCCTTAGACGTTAACTTCCGAGTTTCTGTGGGATACACATACTATGTTTATTACTTACATGGCAATATATATTTTAAAAGGTGGTTAAAGGATAAGACATGGTTGAAAGTAAAAAGTAACCAGGGCCTCGAAAGTTCTCACTTTACCGTGAACAACCTTTACCGCAATATACAAGTGTATATCCGGTTTCGCCCGTCCGATTAAGGACATACGAAGTCTTTAACACGTGAAAAAAATCCTTAAACCAGTGATCGTACCGTTCTATTTTGTTCGGCTGCAAGTATTTTGTTGACTTTGTGTGCGATTCCCTTGCCATGGCGATTTTCCGTGTTTTCTGTGNATTTTGTTCGGCTGCAAGTATTTTGTTGACTTTGTGTGCGATTCCCTTGCCATGGCGATTTTCCGTGTTTTCTGTGACATCTTATTACTAGCGACGACAGACACTTTACTCTTTGACGCACGAGTGTCAACGTATACGTGAAGCGCAGTTTTTATTGATAAACGACGCCCTACTTACAGATAATATATGCCATAGTTGCAGTGGCCTCTTGAAAACTCAATTTTATTTACGTTGACCATGTGTCNATTTTGTTCGGCTGCAAGTATTTTGTTGACTTTGTGTGCGATTCCCTTGCCATGGCGATTTTCCGTGTTTTCTGTGTTATCTTATTACTAGCGACGACAGACACTTTACTCTTTGACGCACGCGTGTCAACGTATACGTGAAGCGCAGTTTTTATTGATAAACGACGCCCTACTTACAGATAATATATGCCATAGTTGCAGTGGCCTCTTGAAAACTCAATTTTATTTACGTTGACCATGTGTCGTAACATGTAATCTTTCGATAACACACCGACGTGTAAAAGTGGACTCCACTCGACTTCGATTCGAACTTGGAACACGAACTAGGACGGCTCGCGTGCAACAGTTGTGTTGAAAATCACGCAAGCCTCCGAACACCGTGTAAGGTAGCTGTCGTTTACTTACACATTTGTTGAATTCCTGCTGGGCTCTTCAGGGATATAAGCGCGGTGATAAGATGACTTGCTTTGTAATCGTCAACGACAGTTCATTTGTGACAAAGAGGCCACAAATAGAGTAGCCACCAGGTGACAAGAGTATTATTGGTTTCTTTCGTTCTTCCATTAGATTTTTAACCAAAATAGACTCATTTGTATATTTTTTTTAATGAACAAATTAAGTTTTGGTGTATTTGAAATTATTTTCTAGTCAAATAAATATTTATGAGAAACAAAATATTTTTATCATAAAGGCACCAAAACTGTATTTTGTTGGGCGAAGGAAACTTTTCTCTTGGTTCCAAATAGACAAGCTATGTGTACCTTAGTATAGAAATAGGCGACGACGTAAAATACGCCCTACAGAATATAGCAAATAATAAGCTTGTTACATTTATATAAAATCAGAATACAATTGACACGTTGGGCGCCGGTTGTTATGTTTCAGTAGAATCAGATGTGAAGCAATTATGTGGAATTAGTAAGTTGAAATTCCTTTTACCAATTTTATTCTTCCATTCGTCTTCTCATATAAAACTTATAAAAATATCACTTGATTCTTCTAAAAAAATAAAATTCAATAATTATTACTGGTTTTTATTTTCTTGTTGCAGCAGTTATATAATTTCTTCATCCTTTTCATCATTACAAAAAAAATCGCATTTACTATTCAAATTACGTTACGTATTTATTTTTAATCTTAATACACGCGTCCATCATTGACGGTGTTAGTAATAGTTCTGCTAGAAAAAATTGTTCGATTTTACTTTGGCCTTACTTAACTTTTTCTCCGATCGGCTGTCGTTTGACCACACCACATCTCTCCATCAATCAGCGATGGCGAGACGAGAGACAATCAGGGTAATTTTCTGTCGTGCTTTTGTTTAATAAACATTTAACACTTTCTGCCCTCTAGGGAATAATGAATAATAACAAACAAAATCATTATACTGAATATCGTTTAGAAAGAAATGAAATGTACTTACACATGATGACTATTTCAATGAACTCTTAGATAAACCAGAAATTATAATGCATTTTGTTTAACTCATATATTAAAGAGTAATTTGGAAATGATATTAAATGACGTGACAACCCAAGCAAGTATTCCGCAACCATATCTAATGAAAATGTCTCTGACCAATGGTAAACGTAACTCCTCAACAACTGCATGTGGCGCGCTGGTCGACACTGAAAATCGTCACATGAAAAACATTTATGTTTTATACCATAACTCGAGGACCAATCAACCGATTCCCACCTAATTTTGCATAGCGGCCATATAAATATTTTAATAATTCTGCCATATATTAAATATTTTTTTTATAAAATTCAACCCAATTTTTTATGCTGACAGTAATTATTAGAAGCATGATGTACATATCCCCTTTTTAAAACAAATTTGTTAGATAGTACCAAAAACGAAAATCAAGTTTTTATGCCATACCTCAGGGATCAATCAACGCATCTACACAAAATTCTTCATTCAAGAAGCGTTTCAGTAGGCAATGTAAATTTACGTGGTTTAAGTTGGTAAAATTTTAATCATATTGATTAGATGTTGAAGAAGGAAGTGACGAATAAGATATTTAATAAATATTCTTCATAAATGGAGGACAAAAAAAGTTATATATTATCACATTCTATGATTGTCAAAGATAGAGTATACTAATGTAAGTTAAAATAGGAAACACAGCTCCGTAGATATAGCGCACAAAGTTAAAGTTTTATTATAGCCGCCAATCTGAAAATAAGAGTCTAGAGCAC
Organism: Clitarchus hookeri; assembly: GCA_002778355.1. Lineage (NCBI taxonomy): Eukaryota > Metazoa > Arthropoda > Insecta > Phasmatodea > Phasmatidae > Clitarchus > Clitarchus hookeri. Next base: position 56,221 of record NQII01006928.1, on the reverse strand, counting down.
TTAAAACATAGGANTAGGCAATGTAAATTTACGTGGTTTAAGTTGGTAAAATTTTAATCATATTGATTAGATGTTGAAGAAGGAAGTGACAAATAAGATATTTAATAAATATTCTTCATAAATGGAGGACAAAAAAAGTTATATATTATCACATTCTATGATTGTCAAAGATAGAGTATACTAATGTAAGTTAAAATAGGAAACACAGTTCCGTAGCTATAGCGCACAAAGTTAAAGTTTTATTATAGCCGCCAATCTGAAAATAAGAGTCTAGAGCACTTAAAACATAGGANCTATAGCGCACAAAGTTAAAGTTTTATTATAGCCGCCAATCTGAAAATAAGAGTCTAGAGCACTTAAAACATAGGAATTAATACGGCCTACCATAGCGTAGTGTAGCGTTAAATTACGTCTTGTGATATTCACATCCAAACTTCATTATTTTTATGTGCACTATCTTACAAGATGGTGGACAAATAAGGTTTTATATAGACTAGTTTGATGGTTATAATGGATACTGGCAGTATACAAAGTTATGTTGAAATTTATTTCGTAGTTTCGTAGATATAAAATACTAACATTTAATTGGCTGCCATTTTGAAAATAAGTGTCTGACCCACTTTAAACCTTCACCTTTACGTGACCCGCCTTAGTGATGTTTGTTGTCTGAATTTGATGGGAATCTATTGGCTTTCTCAGGAGATAATGAATTAATTTTACAAAATAGTGGACAAAAAGAATTTGTGTGGACACATTTGATGGTTGTAATATAGACTGTCAGCATAAAAAGCTAGGTTTGAAGTAATTGTATTGTTTAGACGATGTGGCATACAAAGTTAACTTGGCTTTATATCCGCCATTTTAAAAATATGTATTCTATCAACTCAAAACGTACCAGATGACATCAGCTGCCACAGTAATACTTGTTTGCCAAATTTGGTAGGAATCGGTCAATTGCTTCCTGAGATATGCCAACATACCAAATAACTGATAAAAGTGGCTGTGAGGTTGGCATGCTTGTAGTTAATATTTCCAGCATGAAAAATTTTGTTGAAATTAGTAGAATTGTATGGTAGCTATACCAAATAAACCTAAAATATTTGTATGATAGCTTTTTTTGAAAATATGTGCCTAATAAACTTAAATTGCATACGATTACATGGCCTACCCTAGTATTACTTACTTGCCAAAGCTTATGAGAATCGGTTGAGAAGTCTTCAAGATATAATTTAAAGACTTAATTTTTTCATATGATGCTATATTTTAAAACGGTGAACCAACAATAATATCAATCCCTAAATTCAATGTATTCATGACGCTCTGCCAAATACAAAATTTGGTTTAAATCGGTTGAGTGGTTCCTGATATATTACCTGTCACCCTGAATAATTAAAATTGTCGCCATTCTGAAAGCAAGTGCCCTGGTGGTCGAAAACTATGAAAGTCAGGTTTCCTTACCAAGTACTGCATGAGTACCGAGTTTGGTGAAATCCTGTTCCCACGTTTAACAGTTTTTATGGGGGAAACCCACAAACGCACATACCGACACACACACACACACACTAACTCACACACTACCTCATGCAAAACACAGACAGGAAAGTGAACTCGTAAGCTTTTGTTTGCTTTTGAAAGTTGGTTAAAGAGTAAGGGGATACGTGGTGTGGAATAACCAGTAAGTTGTGATGATTACAAATAAATCATTACATTCAGGAATACTGCATAATCAGATTGTCGTTAATGTAGAAGCATTTCAAATCACTGAATCACATTCATATTATTGCGTGAGATATGATGGATAAGTAATTTTAAATTTTATACTGTGCAAATCATACTCTGAGACCTTACAGATCATGATGTTATTAATTTTACATGAAATAGCATATGTCGTAATTAAGTTTACAAGTAATGAAATAAGTGATGCGATATTTAAAGCGAATCATTAGATCCTCGTAACATAACAGGGTAGTGTAGTTCAAAGGTTTCCAACAAAATACACTGATTAACAAAAATTGGAGTATTTATAAAGAATTGTCCAAATAGGACGTGTATACAGGCTGAGTCGTTAATTTTTGCTAACCCGGCGTGGGCGGAATTCTCAGAACAAATAAATAGGCAAACACATATATATGACAAAGGGACTAAAGTGATTTCCGAAGCTGGTAGACGCACTGGTGAGTTGCGACTGGAAATGTGTTATGCAACGATAAATCGGAAACCACTTGCGTTTCAGCAACGAAAATTGTCAGAAACGCAAACGCAACCCTCCATTGCTTAGAACTCTGTAACCATGCTGCTTGAAATACACTGAAGTGCCAAAAAAACTGGCACACCTGCCTAATATCGTGTAGGGCACCCGCGATCACGCATAAGTGCCGCAAGACGACGTGGCGTGGACTCGAATAATGTCTGAGGGTATGCAGGAGGCAGTTCACATCATTAATCCTGCAGGGCAGTCCACAAATCCATATGAGTGTAAGGCGGTGGAGATCTCTTCTGAACAGCACGTTGCAAGGCCTCCCAGATGTGCTCAATAATGTTCATATCTGGTGATTAAGTTGGCCAATGGAAATGTCTAAAGCCAGAAGAGTGTTCGTGGAGCCATTCTGTAGCAACTCTCGACGTGTGGGGTGTCGCATTGTCCTGCTGGAACTGTCCACGTCCGTCATAATGCATAATGGACATGAATGGGTGCAGGTGATCGGACATGATGCTTACGTATCTGTCACCTGTCTGAGTTGTATCTAGACGTATCAGGGGTCCCATTTCACGCCAAATGCACACGCCCCATACCATGACAGAGCCTCCACNCAAGGCCTCCCAGATGTGCTCAATAATGTTCATATCTGGTGATTAAGTTGGCCAATGGAAATGTCTAAAGCCAGAAAAGTGTTCCTGGAGCCATTCTGTAGCAACTCTCGACGTGTGGGGTGTCGCATTGTCCTTCTGGAACTGTCCACGTCCGTCATAATGCATAATGGACATGAATGGGTGCAGGTGATCGGGCATGATGCTTACGTATCTGTCACCTGTCAGAGTCGTATCTGGACGTATCAGGGGTCCCATTTCACCCCAAATGCACACGCCCCATACCATGACAGAGCCTCCACCAGCTTGAACAGTCCCCTGTTCACATGTAGGGTCCATGGATTCATGAGGATGTATCCATACCCGTACACGTCCATCCACCCGATACAATTGGAAACGAGACTCGTCAGACCAGGCAACGTGTTTCCAGTCATCAACAGTCCAATGGCCGGGTTGGTGGGCCCAGGCGAGGCGTAAAGCTTTGTGTCGTGCAGTCAACAACGGTAAACGAGTGGGTCTTCGTCTCCGAAAGCCCATATCAATGATGGTTCGTTGAATAGTTCTCATGCTGGCACTTTTTGATGTCCCAGCATTGAAATCAGCGCCAATTTGAGAAAGGGTTGCACGTCTGTCACGTTTACGATTCTCGTCAGTCGTCGTTTGGCCCGTTCGTTCACGATATTTTTCCGGCCTCAACGATGTCGAAGATTTGATGTTTTACCGGATTCCCGATATTCACGGTACACTCATGAAATGGTTGTACGGGAAAATCCAAATTTTATAGCTACCTCGGAGATGCTATGTCCCATCTCTCGTGCGCCGACTATAACACCACGTTCAAACTCACTTAAATCTTGATAACCTGCCATTGTAGAAGCAATTACCGATCTAGCAACTTTGCCAGACGCTTGTTGTCTTATATAGGCGCTGCCGACTGAATCGCGTTACTCTGATTGGTTCCATACGTCTGTTATTTGCATACGCACGCCTATACCAGTTTTTTTTTTTTTTGGCTCTCCAGTGTATATATAATGAACAAATAACAGTTCAACAGTTAAAAACAAGTGTTACAAATATGCTAAATTTTTTTATTCAATTATTTTTCATATATGTATCTTATTATTTGGTGATTACATNACAAGTGTTACAAATATGCTAAATTTTTTTATTCAATTATTTTTCATATATGTATCTTATTATTTGGTGATTACATATGTGTCACACTGTAGCCCTTGAGATTAGTTTACTTTGTACATTTTTTCATCTGTAGAACTTAATTAGTGTTTGTTATTATGACTGCAACAAAACAGAAAAAAAATTTAATTTCACATCAAATTATTAAAAACATGTAATGTGTAAAATATTCTTATTCAAGGAAAATGTCATCACATACAATGCGTANTGTAATGTGTAAAATATTCTTATTCAAGGAAAATGTCATCACATACAATGCGTACGAGTTCAGCAATGTTTGGTACAAATATAAAATAATTAAATCTTGGGTCCGATATACTTAAAGGCATTTTTTTTTTTACATGTGGTGGTTGTAACTTCGCATCGCAGTCTCCTTAAAAATAATATATATGTAATTATGTATAAACCAGGAAACTTCGTGAAACTGTAAAATATGTATATACATATGTACGGGGCAAAGAATTACAATACTTTATCATGTTCCTAAACAAATGTGGAAGGGGGGAGGGGGATTAAACTCCAGCATTCCCGCACTTTCTCAATGTGCATATACAGCGAAGTATCCATCACAAAATGTTTGTAGATGAAGTTCTGTCCCCTACTTTCTGAATAAAAAGAAATCGATATAATTATTTCGCTGCTCAACAGATAAGCATACGGATTTTGTTTTTCAGCTCCGTATATTTTAAAATGTACAGAGTTTAAACTTGAAACAAATGATATATTTGAGTATGTTTTAAATTAATTAGATGGCTGTGCTGGCCTTTCAAGTGTTTTTGAATGCTGAGTGTCGATACCTTGTAGTAGGGGGGGGGCGTACTATGCCCACGGCGGCGTGACTCGCGATAGGGAGATGGCCTTCACATCATTTAGCATTTCCAGCCCATTCTTACTTTCAACAACAAAAAAACACACGTTATTTCACCATGAATGAATAAAGGCGATAACTGATCATGCAAGTAGAAGCTAAAAACGAAAGAGAGAATGGGAGAGAGTCCTGCATGGTTGAGCAAAACTATGTTCAATTTCAATACAAATTGAAATAAAAAAATAATTTCTAAAATTGGACGACTTTGATTTTAGGATAAATTATATATTTAATAATTAATCATATAAAGAAAAAAGAGAGACGGATCCTCAGGAAAATTCTAGGCCCAAGAAGAACAGAAGACGGNCTGATATACGCTCCAGCATACGACGTGAGAAGCAAAGTAGACGGACGGGCGAGGGGATTTCCTCTAGCGAACAAGAGAAACAAATATGGCGACCAACAGTAGCACATTCTGGCGAACAACAAGAGGAACAGCAGTCGATGATCGCCGAGCATTTCCGATCTCAGTCGAAGTAGGGATCACAAAAATCTGCCAACGATTGTCGAGCACTTTAAGTCGAGGCGAAGAAGAGCCAATGCGAAGAAGCGGGTCTCAACAAGCCGGCCTCCGAGCTTAGCTGTCATATTCAAGGCCGTCTCTCAATTTAAAGAACACTCTTTCGAGAGAGCACTCTTTCGCACAGCCTGGAGCACAGCTTCGTGCTCTCTCTCTCTCTCTCTGTGTTCTCGCTCTTGCGCGCGCTCTCCGGCAAATTGAGACGACGAGAGAGGGTTCTTTCTCTCTGACATCATAATGACGTGGTCGTGAGAGCGAGACCACGACAGAGCGATCTCTGTACCAATTGAGACACCGCCTAAAATACATTTCCCTACATTCTGCCACAAAATTGTCACATATCGTACTCACTCGGATACTGCTATAATAAAACAGAAATTCGAAAGGTACGCAAGACATGATGCAGGGATCAAGAACAAACACTAAAGGTTCAATGCAGGATCACAGTAACAGCAAGTGCGTCCTGAACATAAGGTAATTAAAAATCAAAAAGATAAAATATATAACACCAAAAAAGGAAGGAGGGTGTCTTACCTATAGCAAATGAAATAATTACTGGCTATGTTAAAAAGTTAAAGAGATAAAATATTTTTATTAAATCAACAATCAAAACTTCTTCGTACATCTTAAAGTATAAAAATTTACCGGCAATTTAATGTTGTGATAATTATGTTAAGGCAAAATAATTTAATTAGAAAATTTCGAGCATAAAAATTTGACAATTTTACTTGCAATAAAAGAATGGACTTACTGGACAAAAGACAATATAAACATTAGTTAAACTCTGACTTGCTGAATGCCTATTTCAAAATCTTTAAACTTTAATTCTTCCCATCACNCAATATAAACATTAGTTAAACTCTGACTTGCTGAATGCCTATTTCAAAATCTTTAAACTTTAATTCTTCCCATCACATTACACACTGAGAGTTTGGCAAAAAATAACGCAACTTGAAATTATTAAAAGGGTAAATACCAGGACGCACGAGCCAGAAGGGCGTAACCTAACTTAAAGACGAATATTATCCGAACTTCCATTTAAACCTAAGCCGAAACTAAACCAAACCTTCAACTTACGTTACCTGAGGGGACTCTCGACCGGCGAGATTAAAACAAATCAATCTGAGCTCATTTCGGCCGTCACTGTCCCCAGGTATCGAGCCGCTGTCGGACTCTGCACTAACGTAACAAAGAGATAAACTAGACCGACCCCACTTCAGCAAATCAAAGTCTACATCTCGGCGGAACCCAGGGCTGGGCACAAGCTAGGCCATATTACACGATAACAGATCCCGTATAAGCTTGTAAAAGGTCCACCTTAGCGACCGTTATACCCGCTAGTGCTGCACCCGTCATGGCATATTGTACGGCCAGATGTCATACCATGTTTGGTAATAGGTCACTTGCTATTTTTCGTGGCAGGTTCCGTACCGGCTTTCGTACCTGGCCAATCACATCGCTGGTCCAGAGCGTAGGGCGCTCCCCGTGGCTACTACTGGAGACTAGTTGATCAAGAAACCGAAAATGATGCCTCCATCTTAACTTTACGTGCGTGAGGTTGAAACTCTTTGAAATAGATTTAAAATTCGACAACAATAATACTGACAATGCTCTCTTTTAAATACTGTTGAAACAGTCATAAATACTTAAAACATTACCTATACTATAAAAAATTAATTCGAGTGATTGTATATGTAGGTCATATGTAATGTNTCATAAATACTTAAAACATTACCTATACTATAAAAAATTAATTCGAGTGATTGTATATGTAGGTCATATGTAATGTATACATACTGCATATGAATTGGTAGTACAACGGTAAGGTCAAGGTTATTCTGCTATATTTTGACATTTCTGCATGCGTTCAAAAATTGGTCGAACACTTTTTTTTATTTTTTTTTTTATGAAATATTACCTGCAGATAATAAATAACTGGTTACTTGAAGGGAAAACTAAATTTTGCAAACNTCATAAATACTTAAAACATTACCTATACTATAAAAAATTAATTCGAGTGATTGTATATGTAGGTCATATGTAATGTCTACATACTGCATATGAATTGGTAGTACAACGGTAAGGTCAAGGTTATTCTGCTATATTTTGACATTTCTGCATGCGTTCAAAAATTGGTCGAACACTTTTTTTTTTTTTTATGAAATATTACCTGCAGATAATAAATAACTGGTTACTTGAAGGGAAAACTAAATTTTGCAAACNATTTTTTTTTTTATGAAATATTACCTGCAGATAATAAATAACTGGTTACTTGAAGGGAAAACTAAATTTTGCAAACAGTTAATAATTTTCGAGAAAGTTAAAAATAACACTCTGGTACTCTCGTGACTTCACATCATTTTCAAGAAAATGAGTGAAACTACACCAGCAAGCAATGACTAGCTGTAAAGGCCAACAGTATGTAATATAGCAATATTAAGATGTGCTAGCTAGTAAGAAAGGCTTATGAGATCACTTTCATGTCTGTGTGTCTGCGTGTGTGTGCGGGTATTTATGTGTATGTAGGTGTGTGTGTGTGTGTGTGNAGATCACTTTCATGTCTGTGTGTCTGCGTGTGTGTGCGGGTATTTATGTGTATGTAGGTGTGTGTGTGTGTGTGTGAGTGTGTGTGTGTGTGTATTTGCGTGTATGGGTGCCCTCCTTTCAATTTTTGAACGCGTGCATCGAATTTCACCAAACTTAGTATACATATATAACTTATTCAGCACACCTGACTTTTATAGTTTTCGACCACGTCAGGNCGAATTTCACCAAACTTAGTATACATATATAACTTATTCAGCACACCTGACTTTTATAGTTTTCGACCACGTCAGGCAAATCCTTTCAAAATGGGAGACATTAAAATAATTGTGGTGATATATTATTTCTAGAGAACCATTCAACCAATTTCGACCAAATTTTGTATGCTGACAGAGCATCGTGAAATCCTGAAATTTTGTGATTGATAATGCAGTTGTTACGCCATTTTGGTTATAGCACTAAATGAAGAAATAAACATTTTTCATAAAATCTCGAAAATTACTAAACCAATTCTCACCCAATTTGGTATTTAAGTAATACTATGATAGGCCAATTAAATGGAATTGATTGAACATGATTATCTACTTACTTTCAAAATAGCGGCCATACAAATGCTTTACAGTTTTTTTTTAGTATATCTGCTGTACCATTTAAACAATTTCAACAAAATTTTGTATACCGAACGTATTTGTCAGAAGAATCATATATATCAACACAAAAATACTTTTGTCAGCCATTTTGGAAGATAGCGCCATACGAATAAATACCGTTATTATGTCATAACTCGGTAAAAAAAACTGACCGATTCCTACCAAATTTGGTAATCATGTAGTACTGATGCAGATTATGTTAAGTGGTATGTTTTAAGTAAGCGAGAAACGTATTTTAAAAACGGCGGCCATACAGTTATTTAAACTTAGAATGCCATATCGTCGAAATTATATAATCAATTCCAACGTAACATTTTTTGCAGTAAATTTTACATATATCAACTGTATCTACACAGAGCATATTTTCTCCGTCATTTTGCAAGATAGCGTCATGCGAATAAATATATTTTTATGTAATATCTCGGGAAACAATTGACCCAATACTATCAAATTTGGCAAACAAGCAGTACTGCGGCAGATGATTTAAAATTGCATGTTTCAAGCATGCCAGACACTTATTTTCAAAATGGCGGCTATATAGATATTTTAGCTTATAATTCTATATCGTCGAAACCATGAAATCAATTACAACTTAACTTTGTATGCTGACAGTATGTATTACAAACTATCAACTGTATATGCACTGAGAATCTTTTGTCCTTCAATTTGTAAGATAGCGACAGGCGAATAAACAAAGTTTTTATGTCATATCTTAGGAAACGATTGACAGATTCCTACAAAATTTGGTTAACAAACAGCACTACAGCAGGTGGTGNTTTATGTCATATCTTAGGAAACGATTGACAGATTCCTACAAAATTTGGTTAACAAACAGCACTACAGCAGGTGGTGCAAACAAGTAGGTTTGAAGTAGGTGAGGCACTTATTTTCATAATGGTGGCTATGTTTTGCATACTACATCTAAGAAGTTATTTAATATTTTTAAACTTAACCTTGTATATTGGCAGCATATAATCATCGAATATGTTGCTACATTAATTTCTTGTTCTCCATTTATGAAGATCGTCGTACGAAAATTATGAGGATTTTACGCCATATCTCGAGCACCAATCAGCTGATTCCCACATAATGTTACACTGGTACATTTCAACTGATTTGTACCATATTGTGCACCATCAATACGTCAGGCAGAAGTCCATGTAAACTTTTGTGATTTAAATGGGTCAGACAACGGTGTTGAAAATGGTGGCGTCAGTAATAATTTTGGTAAGTTTGCCACATATATTAAACAATTTAAACCAATTCTACCAAATCTTGTATGTATACATTAGATGCATCATATAAACAGCCTTTTTTCGCAACTTCGTACGACAGCATCAAATAATAAAATAAAGTTTTTTATGCCATATCTCAGTGAGCAAACAACCGATTTTNGCAACTTCGTACGACAGCATCAAATAATAAAATAAAGTTTTTTATGCCATATCTCAGTGAGCAAACAACCGATTTTAACCAAATTCTTCACACATGTAGCGCTTCGGTAGGCCACGTGAACTTACATGTTTTATGTCGCTAAGTCACTTATTTTCAAAATTGCTGCCCTCGAAATATTNTGAGCAAACAACCGATTTTAACCAAATTCTTCACACATGTAGCGCTTCGGTAGGCCACGTGAACTTACATGTTTTATGTCGCTAAGTCACTTATTTTCAAAATTGCTGCCCTCGAAATATTTTACGTTAGTAAAACCTATAATTCGAAACATTGTACTGATTAAATCCGAAGTTGATGCTCCGAATCCGACCTCCACAATGCAGTGCATTGCACGCCCGCTTATTGTACGAGGTTTTCTTGGTTCAAGTCCCGGGTAAGGCACGCGTGTATTTGTAATTGTCTTACTAATGTTGCATACGTTTCTGGTTTTTTTTTTATTTCTAGTGTTATTGCTTTTAAAGAGAAAGCGAGTCCTACCTACTTACTCAGATTTGAAGAACTTATTTAAAAATGAATTGCATCCATGTAAAGGAAAGCAGGTTTATTAGTTATATCGATAACTTCTTGTTTTTATCAGGCCTATGCAAGTTACTGACTGGTAGCAGTTCGTCGAAAGCGGTTCGCATTTTACGAACCACACGCTGCGCACAAATGTTAGTATGCGAACTGCTGTAGTGTTGCGAATGTTCCATGGCGGCTCNATTTTACGAACCACACGCTGCGCACAAATGTTAGTATGCGAACTGCTGTAGTGTTGCGAATGTTCCATGGCGGCTCATATAGCAGCTAGTATACCGGCTGGTCGTGCGCCAGGCCTTGTACAACACCAGGTACGACAGCAGGTATCGTGTAATATCGGCAGGCGATGTTTCTCTGCCCATCGTCTGCACAGGGTTTCAACAACTTCACGCGCGCGCTAGTTGGAGGTGCCTGAACGAGCGATCTAGCCAACCGCGTGCCGGCCAGATCCACGACGGTCCAATCTCACAGGGAGGGAGGGGTTTACAGAAACCAGCGCACCTGATGTGAACCAGGGTGCATGGGCAAACAGTAAACTTCAAGTCACCTCGTCATGTCAACGCCAACTCGCAAAACACAAGCACGTTGGTGATCTGAAAAGATGTGAAAACAGGGGCCTTCGGGAAGGCAGTAAACATTTGAATTTGCGACAATATGAACTATTGAAGGCCGGCAGTTGGGTTGATGTAGTTCATTTGTGATCAACAGAGAACGCACTAACGCTTTTAACATGAATGGGACAACCTGAAAACAGCAGTTTACCATTACTCCGGAAACACTTCTAGATCTCACAAGAGTTGCCCAGATGGAATGCGACCTTCGTCTGGAATATGACATCANATTACTCCGGAAACACTTCTAGATCTCACAAGAGTTGCCCAGATGGAATGCGACCTTCGTCTGGAATATGACATCAGCACATTGAGTACAAGCATGCCACGGCGTGTTAGGGACCTGCACAATGCACTTGGAGGCCATACACTGTACTAAGCTGCCGTGGGAAGAAAGAAACCCTCCCTAGTCTGAGACACTATTACGTTAATTGTCTGTGATATTGGAGAATTGTGTTTTNAGTGGGAAGAAAGAAACCCTCCCTAGTCTGAGACACTATTACGTTAATTGTCTGTGATATTGGAGAATTGTGTTTTGTTAGAAACATTTTGAATTTCACGTTTTGTATCGGTACCGTTGTTGACGTCTAATTGCTATGCTTTCTTTAATATATGTTCCATACTTTTTTTGCTTTCTCTATGTACATTTCCAACTTTTTGCGGGGTGTTTATTAAGATTACATACGTGCTTCCACTAATGAATTCTAGTCCTTACGCTTGTACCATGTGTTTTACTAATTTTGTATATCCCTATGTTGCGCGACATGTGACTATCCTGTATTTGAAACATTGTTCCAAACACAAAACAAACTTTCTTCAAGGTGCTGGCTTGTCACCTCTCTCCATAATGGTTTCAGTTTTGTTATCCAGAATAAGGACATTGTCGCATCCACAAAACTGGCCCATTTCTTTATCACATGACAATTTGATGAGCTGAGTGGAAATGTTCTTGTTTACAATACGAGCACTCACATTGGTTCCTATCAGGAAAAACGGCTGTTTATAGTGTTATCTAATTAATTACTTCATGCGTTATATTTCTCTCCGATACTCATTGTTTTCACTGCGTCCATATAAGTTACTTAGGATTTATCTCTCAATGATAAGATGGCGATCGAAAAGTTAATGCACCCGTCTTGCTTGACGACATTATCTATTAAATAAAATAAACATTCTTCACTTAAATGGAGCCACGGTGGTGTAGTGGCTAGACTACTCGCCTCCCACTAAGGTGAACCGGGATCGGTTCCGGCCGTGTCACCCCCGGAATTTTGCATTTGGGAATCGTGCTGTTAGATGCGACTGGTCGGTGGGTTTTCTCGGGGATCTCCCGTTTCCCCGCCCTTGCATTCCGGCGCTGCTCCATACTCAACCTCGCTTCACCTTCATCGGCTCTCAAGACCTCGGTGTTAAGAGCGGCACAAATATCTTCACTCACTACATTTAGATATCTACATATAAAGTTATTTTCGCAGTTTCATCCGTAAGTCAACATGTTTGAGTTTCACGGAGGAAAGATTGAGTCTGCGTGAACGACTTTTTGTTTTAATTCTCTGTTGTGGTTTCATTAACAAATAACACATATTTAGGTGAAGGAAAAACGAGTTAAAATATTCCCATTTCCCGGCAAACTGAAGAAAACATAAAACCTCACATCACAAAACAATAGCTTTTTAAAACCAGAAGAAAAGTAATTTGTATTCTTGAGTCTTACAAATGTCCAATGCAAACGAAAGAGGTAGGGATGGCTGAAAGATGAAGTTACACATCCCTCTCCTAATTTTCTTTCCAATGATGCTGCCTACTTTGTAAAATCGTGGCTTCAATGCAGCATGTCATCAGAAAATTGTTTACTAATATTATTTTAGTAAGGTAGTAACATTTTCGTTTTTGCTAGGAATGCTGTTCCTATATTGGAGATTTCTGGGCACAGAAATCTGGTTCCCAATCAAAAGTCTTCCCAGCATATAATTTCATTTACGACAACTGCTGTATTTTATTTTTCCATATTTTATGATTTATGTTTTCGAAGATAAACTTTTTCAAAACAAAGTATGGAGGAAAAGGTTTCCTGCGGGGCCCTAATTAAACATGATTACAAATACACATGTGAAATAAAATTAACCTGCAAATTATCGTTTTGAAAACATCTGCGCACTCAACACATATCTCGACGACATGGCTCACACCAAAGTAGTTCTTGACACGGTTAAAAATATGAAGTAGAANGCGCACTCAACACATATCTCGACGACATGGCTCACACCAAAGTAGTTCTTGACACGGTTAAAAATATGAAGTAGAAGATAACTTTATTTTTACACAAACTAACACAATTTCTTGTTTGTTACAACTTTCTTGCACTTAAAACAGAAATGGAGNTATAACTTTATTTTTACACAAACTAACACAATTTCTTGTTTGTTACAACTTTCTTGCACTTAAAACAGAAATGGAGATGCATCTTTAGTCACTTAAGACATATTACTTTATCTTTTTAATGCCAAATCTTGGCTGATAGCGAGTTTGTAATAGTGACATTACATAACACTGCGCGTCTATCTGGTGATATGTTATAGCGTAAACATAATTATTTGAGCATGTAAGTGATAACTACGTGATCGTTAGGTATTGCGTTTCCTGCTCTTCGTACTATTGTAAGCCAAGCAAAGGTACTTGCATTTCCCTCGACTTGATACGATTGTGAAAGAGTTGCGCCGGCTACTCAACCAGCTGAAAGTGAGATATTCTACAGTATTTAAATTAACACTTCTGGGTGGAAGAAACCAAACGAAGGAATTTTTATTTTAAATGGAATAAGTTTGTTACCTAGCTATAGAGATACTGTAGAATAGGTATGGTTTCGGTGCATTACGAAGCATGTGAGCCACGTATTGTATGTTTTATAATTTTAATTTAGTAAAAGTTGACAGTAAAAATTTCAATCTTACTTTTCATTTTCAGACTCCCATTAAACAATGCACATAGCAACAGATCCAGAGTTCGGATCTCCTAAAAGCCTCGATATAATTGCAACGAGAAACAAACGAAAAGTTAAAATGACTAATGAATGTTGCCGAGCCGTGATGTGAGGAACCGTGCGTTGGCCGACGTACAGGATAGAGGTCTGGTCGAAGTGACGCGAGGGCGGGGAGATAGTGCCTTGGCGGCTGCCTCTTGACGCTGAGAAGCGATACGACACGCTACTCGTCTCCGAGTGTTGCCCGCCCCGAGACACTATCCAGAACAACAGTATGCAGTACTGTTCACGACAAGCTTGGTGTCCGAATAACCTAGTAATGAAGAACAAACAAAGCAGCCACTCCGAGCGCGAATCTGTGGTATCAACCAGGGGAATAACGTTCACTGAAACACAGTTGGTAAGCTGCTGCCGACTGGCAAATACAGCAAATGAACCGGGAACAAGTTACCAATGCCAGTGGAATTATCGACATTCAGTAGCAATCACAAATAAATTACTGAAATTTAGCCACCGCATTAATTATTTATCTAGTACTCATTTTCGGTCACTCAATTTTCACTGTTTTCACTGATTTGGCTCAATTCTCACTGTTTCAGATCTATAGTGCAAAGACGTAAATATGTGCGTAGTGTGGGTAAGAGTCTAAATTACATTGCTACTCAGAATTACCTTGGTTTTAATATTACACCTACAGTTTAGCAGAAATCAAGCCTAACATCACAACGGATATACTACACAATGGTGAGGTGTCAATTGTGGAATGAGTGGAGAGAATGCACAAGCAATGAACCACAAAAACTTTAAATTAACAGTGAAATTAAAATGTAATAAAAATGCAAAAGATACCGTGCTGTCTTCCTAAAATTTAAATCTATTATTAAGTTAAAACATAAGTAATAGATAACCAACGTAAAAGAGACTGTCCCTTTGAAACAAAATACAATTGAGCTGGTGAGTTCCAAAATTGATAAGTGCAGAAATTAAATGTATTGAGATATCTACTTGGTTGGGTTTAGATGGTACCCCTGCACCATATTACAAAACGTTTTTGCATAAAAACGGTTTACTTCATATCTTATTTAAAGTTTGAAAACTGTTTGTTTGTTTCAAAACTTAATAAGGTATGGTGTTATTTGTTCCAAAACTTCATACATAAAAAATTGTACTTTTGGGTCAAAACTGCATACATTGTAATGCTGCTTCGTGACAAAATGGGTCAGTTTGTTCTTAAAACTTAATTGTCATCTATACTGTTGCCAACACACTACTGACACTACTGCACCATTATAAATCCTAATTTAATTCATAGAATATAAAGCAAAGAAGATTATTTTCAGCTATTTCCTCACAATTTTAAGTAAGTTATTATAGTTATTCTGTTCTGAATTGGCAAAACTGTTTTTTTTTTTTAAATCCCAGCTCTGTGACTAACCTCTTGTAACAGTGTGCAACAGCTGTAGTACGATATACATTTTTCAGTGCATTGAAATGAAAATCGTCTAGCCGAATATTTCGTTGAATCAGTCGTGGACGCTGATTAAACGCGTAAGGAATGAGTACACAAAGAGACTTGGACAAAGGAAATATTTAAAAAAAAGCAAAGGTGAGTTAAATGGCTTTCCTTATATAATAAAGAAAATACTTTTTAGGCTAGTTAAATTTTTTTAGTGAAAATCCTAATTAATTATTTTTATGGAACATTTAAATGTTTCAGGTATAAACCAAAGTAATTTCCAAAAATACCTACATATCACCACCCTAAAAAGGGTACATATAAGCGTGGTTCTCTGAACATGTAAGATGTTAAAATATTTATTTTAAATTTCTCCAGCAATGAAGATAAGATTTCCCAGGATAATTTCATTCTAAAGCACACTGATCAAAGGGAGCTAAGGAGCGAAGAACAAAAAGGTAACACTAACTTATTTTGTTAAGACAATATTGTGAGGACTCCTCCAGGTATGTACTTCAGCACTTCTTCGCATCCTAGGAATTTCAAGATATCGGGTTATTGATGATAACGAAAATCACCGTAAATAAAAGAGTCCGAAGGGGATTCTAGGTGGCTCAGAAATTTGTTGAAGGTAAGAAAGTTGCTGTTAAGGAGTACATTACACTTTGTTGAAGAGTCTCACTACAGAGGAAATAAATCAGCAAAGTATATTATTTGCCTAGTGATTGCTCTATCAAAAAGTTGTGGAATTCTTCCAACGTAGAGCACGAAGACAGCCCAGACTTGAAGGTGATGTATTACCTATATAAGAATATATTTCTTATAACTTCCTGTTTTAGTTTTATGATGTCTTTTACTGATGCGTGTTAAACCTGCATCGGTAATAAGGCATTGGAAAGTACAGAAACTGGAACAGAAAAAAGTTCCATTAACGACAGAAATGGCAGTCCATAATTTGCTTTATTAAGACTTGAAGAAGAACCAGATATCCTTAAGATATCATTTGTCAATAAAATCTCATCATTCCCTAAGTTCCCGATCAATCGGCTTACAACAGTCGACAGATGTATCAATACAACTTTACAGTTTGTCATGGAAACGCGAAGGCTTCAGCAGACTAATGAGGACGTCAGACCAGCGGACAGGTATGGGGATACGTCAACGAGGCAGTACCAGTGAACTTGTTTGGTTCGTCAGAGGTTGGACTAGAGCAACTCACCCATGAAAAGTAGCAGATGAGCAGCCGACAATGCTTCTCTGAATTAAGTTCTCATCACACAGATCAGGACGACCACAAAAGTCAATTTATCCATTGTCAGTTCTCTGCACATCAAAATCCACATGCCAATATTTCACATAATTAAGTTTGATTACGCTAATTTCCAACACTTCACATTGTTATGCGGAAAGATTTAGCTTACCTTATTTTATTAATTCGTAATACTCTTTATAACCACAATAAAGCTATAAAGTTATTATTATTCTGCAAATGCATGCCTTCACAAAGCTGTGAATTTATCTTAGAAAGTGTTTGTCAGCATCTATAAATTGCTGAAGTCCTCAAAATACGGTCATTATGTACATATATCTCTGTCATATTCCAAAAATCGCAGTATTATAAGCTAAATGAAACATTTGCATGGGTACGCCTCCTGCAAACTACAAACATATTTCAACGTAAATTATTTATTAAGCTTTTAACAAATGAATCCATTTTGTAGATTTTTTGCTCCGATCCAAAAAAACTAATGCATGCATAGACTCCATAAAGTAACAAGAAGGTAAAGATTGAAAGTAATAATCACGTAATCAGCCATTCTAATCTTGCTTGTTATCTGTCTGGGCGTGATATACATTTTATCCACAAACAATAATGGTAAGAATTCGCTACTCATAAAAGTTTCCTTAGTCAATAATTACAACAATGTCAAGGATCCTCATATCCTTGACGAGAAGGGCAGTTTAGAGCCAATACTGTTATAGTAATGCCTCAACTGAGACATGTTGAATCACTCTACTACTTGATCGCTGTCTTCGTTGACCAACTCCAAACAATTTTCTTGAATCACATTTGAAATGAGAAAGGATCCGAAGCAAATGGGTAGCAGATTTTTAGTGAATAATTCTGATTTACACTGTGAACTTTCACTATGTTGGAATACTTCTCGCGATCCTCCGATGCCCTTATGAGCTGCTGATTAGCCAGATCTCGTATCTCAGCTAACAATGCTTCCTCACAATATTCGTCATTCTGACCAGGGTCGACCGAGGGTTTACCTCGTAGTACAGGCAATGGTAGTCGTGAATAAACGCTGTTTAGATCCTAAGTCGGCATCTTCCCAGTAGGTGAATGTATAATATTACTGTGCAAATATTCGATTGATGGTAAATTGCACATCCGACTTTGCTGTTTGTTATGACATAGTACATGTAGCATGCGCACTAACTCTCGCATGAAACGCTCGCTGGGGTTTGACTACGGATGCCTAACTGTAATACTTGTGCGTTCAATAACCATTTTAGTCACATCGTCCACTTTTCAGACTTAAACTGTGCCCCTTTATCAGTGAGTATCATCGTTATTTGTATACACTTCTTGTGCAAACATTTTGCATTTCTCTAGTGCAGCTTTAGCAATCGCAAGCACTATTGCAAATAATTTTACGTATTTCGTGAATACATCCAAAATTACTAATACATAATTAGTTTCAACTTTAAAGGGGCTAATAGGTCCAAAAATATCTGCGGCTAACAAACAAAACGGAGACACTGGCAGTATCGGCTGTAGTATGCCGGCACTGGCAATATTGGATGTAGTATGCCGGCACTGGCAATATCGGCTGTAGTATACCGGCACTGGCAATATCGGCTGTAGTATACCGGCACTGGCAATATCGGCTGTAGTATACCGGCACTGGCAATATCGGCTGTAGTATACCGGCACTGGCAATATCGGCTGTAGTATACCGGCACTGGCAATATCGGCTGTAGTATACCGGCACTGGCAATATCGGCTGTAGTATACCGGCACTGGCAATATCGGCTGTAGTATACCGGCACTGGCAATATCGGCTGTAGTATACCGGCACTGGCAATATCGGCTGTAGTATACCGGCACTGGCAATATCGGCTGTAGTATACCGGCACTGGCAATATCGGCTGTAGTATACCGGCACTGGCAATATCGGCTGTAGTATACCGGCACTGGCAATATCGGCTGTAGTATACCGGCACTGGCAATATCGGCTGTAGTATACCGGCACTGGCAATATCGGCTGTAGTATACCGGCACGGGCAATATCGGCTGTAGTATACCGGCACGAGAGAGGGCCAATAAAACTCCCCACGAAGTATATGATATAATTTCCGACTTCCATAATGCAACTGTGCACAGCTAAAATCACTTCTAATTGCAGATCAGCTAGAAGTACTACATTGCAATGACTCTCTAACGGACTTTGTTTATTCCTGTTCTGTTGGCATAGAGAAGTTCCGGTGGTGTAATACAATGTAGAGACGACCATAACTCGTTTGGATTTTCTGTTTACATTTGGTTTCATATTTGAGTACATACTGGATCAGTTTTCTGGAAATCAAACACTTTCGTCATTCCTTTTAAAAATTTGATCTGACTGAGTCGACACGGTCAGCAGTTATCCGAGTTCCTTGCTTTCATTAACTTCCTGCAGCATGAGATTATTCACCCTATCAAATCGCACTCGATTAAAAGCATCGACTTCAACAATGCAAGCTCCCTTGGTGTGTTTTACTTGGAAATCAAATTGTTGTATTAACAGAGACCACTTAGTCATTCTACTTCCATGTATTTTTTCTAATTTAGGAAATGTTAGTGCCTGATGATCTGTAAACAACTCACCTCATTTCACCCTCATTGGCTCTTGAAACCTCGTTAAGAGCCGCCTAAATCTCTCAACTCAACTCAGCAATTCCTACATATTCTATCTAGGAACGCCTTTTGCTGTCGCGTGTTGGTAGGATTGAAAAAAATTCTTATATCTGCTGAAATTTTCTGGGATACGTACACATCCCCCGAGGAGTGAGCATGTGGCCCGAAAACGACACTGCGGAGCGACAAAATAAGATTTGACTAGTGTCATGGTCTTGCCCTGCGCAGACAGGACTTCGGGATTCCAGAATCGTTTATCCAAGGCAATTGTTAGTTCTTCGTATGTGGAGATAGCATCTCTCTCAATTCCCCACCGGTGCAGTGCACTATCTCTGAAAACTAAATGTAAGTATTGCAGAATTGCAGTATTGAAGATATTTTCCCAATTTCTTGATGAATGATTTGGGGTTCTCTACATCATGGCCGTGGCATTCCGGTAATACCTTCAAAGGTGTACGATGGTGTCCTGGATTAGAGCGAGATTGCAAGGGTCGCGGTGGATTGGAGCTGATACTATGTTCGGGAACTTCAGCACTATTCGAGGGTCATTCTAGCCTGAGTGATCACATAGTTTCCCTAACTCCTAAAATCTTTCATATTTTATTAATGACATGCATGGCCTGATTGGAGGAAGAATCATTTCCATTACATGCTTCGACTTTGGCCTGTATGTGTGCAACAGTATTTTCAATGCCTCGAGTTCTAATTCCGCAGTATAACTGCGTGCACGGTACTCATCAGCCGCCATTTTGACGCGATATGGCATTTCTTCCTTGATAGGGTTGATTTACTCAAGAACATCATATGTCATCTGAGATCTAAAAGCTGCCGACTTGGATTGTAACTCCCATTTGAGTTCCTTTTATCATGCCTCAATGTTGGACTCGACCTTGGCTGTGAGTTCGGATTGCCCAGCCTCCATGCGCTGAAGCTGTTTGTATGGAGCCCACCTGGGTCTGGTTAGGATCGTCGTTAGGTGTCATTTGTGGCACAGTAGTTGGTAAAACTGGCGTTTCTCTCAACGCTTCGGTGCCCACCATATTGCAATTTTTAAGGGAAATATTTCAGTTACTATTTAGCTTCTACTAGAGGTTTTGGACTCCAGTAAGATACATTAGAATGATTAATGTTTTCACTATAGTCTATTTTTTTTTACACATTTTGAATAAAACGTTTAAAAAATCACCCTAATGTGTTTGGTTGTTTCCCAAATATTCCATTTATCACAAGCGTTTTATACACGTTTCAACATAAAAGTATCTTATTTTTGGTTAAACTGAACATTTACTAATTTATCTATAAAATATAATATTCTTATTTATAATTAATACGAATGGAAACAGCGAGACTCGGCTAACATTTGTTAGGATGAGGTGGAGCAATATCCCGAGTGTGAAGAATCCGCAAATGACCTATAACTACAGTGTCATTATCCAACCCAGTGCTCAGAAATGTGGGTAACCGTTCGCCTTTACTCATTTTTACTATAGTTACCATTGCAGCATTAACAAAATTCCTTCGTTTATTTTTAAATTTTTTGTGATATAACTGTTTATACTTCCATTTTCTTCAGAACCCCTTTGCAAGTGCCAGCTGTAAGGGTTTTCCGCTCTCCTTACTATTATAACTTAAGTAAAAATACTTTTGCGTTCCTCGACTTGATACGATTGTGAAATGAGTAAGTTGTGCTGGCTACTAAATCAGCTTAAAATGAGATATTTAAATAGTATTTAAGTGAAGACTTCTGTGGTAGAAGAAACCACAGGAAAATGTTTTACTGTAAAATATAATGATTTATATACCTGGCTTTAAAGATACCATAGAATATGTATGCTTCCAAAAATTACAATATACGCGATGTTTACAATTTTAAATTAGTAGACGTTAACTGAAAAAAAAATTCATTTTTATTTTGAGACTTTTATTGAACAACAAAATAGCAACATGTATCGAGGTCGGATCTCCTGAAAGCCTCGATTTTCAACGAGAAACAAACCAAATATTAAAATTAATAATCAATAATATCGACCCTTCTGATGTACCCTGCCTTGGCCGGCTTACAGGTTAAATGTCTCGTCGAGATGATACAAGACTGAGGGAATGATACCTTACAGTGTCTTGCTCGAAGAAAGGCTTATTTTGTGGAAATTTTAATCTTCGAATTATTTAGACATTAACACGCAGTAAATGAATTATTAAAAACGAATATTGGCAATCTGTCAAGAAGAAGAATATTTTTGAATCTATTGACGATGTTTCAATTATTTTTCTGCTACAAGGACCGGGTTTTACTCCTACGCCAAGTATGTCTGTGTGATGGGCCTGGACCTGACCGCTTCTAGCACGAGGCTCTGCTTACTAACGCTGAGAATCGTTCTACAACAACCAGACTGTTTATTTTGTCGAATGTCATTCTTACATCGCTATCTTCCCTACGAATATTTTTTTTCACATCAGTTTCATGAACACAAAGTTACATCATATTGACAGTGGAATGTGTGCAAAGTAAACTGAACTTTATAATACTATATTAGGCAGAGCAAAACAAGTCAAACTGAACCATGAAATGTATTCAAATTGAGATTTTCGGTTTAAATGTTTATCTAGTGTAGGTTAAGAAACGTAATTTTCTCGTAGTGGATTCGCTGACTTAACGCAACAGTGCCAACTCTCTGAACTTATGTTCTGGAGAACCAGTCATCCTGACACCGGTCTTTCACGGCTCTCCAAAATCACTCCAGATGACTGCCAGCACACGAGAGTCTGTGCATATGGAATGGACGAGGCCGCTGTCACTGCGTATGTTTTTGTAGACGGCCATCTTTACTACGCACGCGTGTTCACAATTATCATTTTCCAACCTACTATCTTAACCTAAAAGGACCTCATAACTAACCTAGGGCAGGGAGTGAAAGCGCGTTTTTACAGTTTAAACTAAACACAGGCTATGTACTACTAAAGGCTGTTCGCGTGAAACTGAGCAACTTTGGAAACTACTTAATATCTGCTTGTATGCACATTGTGTATTATTCCACCAGATGTAAAATTAACATTGCCATGGGCCTCGGCACTTTATGCATGCGTCAGTCAAGTAAAACTATGAAATTATTAGAAAAGAAATATTTTACAAATCTGTTAATTCTTACACTTAAATGCATTAAAAAAACAGACAGCGAAGTTAATAATTTAAGTTATCTCAAATATTTACCTAACACTTTTAATTCTACGTTAAGCCATGGAACTACTTTCGCTTCTTCGTTACCAACTTTACTGGGCGCATGGCACTCAGTGCGCCCGTTAAACATAGCCCATATGCAGGTAGAGCAGTGAAAATTTTCTAAGGTTGATGATAAAAGTGCTCACTTTATCGTGAACGGCCTTTAGTTGATAAGAGTGTTTGTGTAAACTAACCTCGTGCATCCTCTACACTTGTCGGCTTCTCCAGCATGGTGGGAGGAGGAGGGTCTGTGACGCCAGCTACTTCCATGCTGTCAGTCATTCCACTGACTGGCCGGGAGGGGATGGCGAAGCAGCGCGCGGGTCTGCCTGGGGGAGGGGAGGGTCGAGGTGGGCGTCTCCCCTACTCCCCTCTCAGAGCACGACAGCGCATGCGCACGACGGGAGCTCGCGGCAGGTGCGAGCTGCAGCGCTTCCAAGACATTCGTCTACACTAGTGACGCTAGGAAGCATGGAAGAAATACTTGTGTGAAGGGATCTCCTTGTGCTCCGCAGCGATGCGACAAGTACAACCACATTTGTAAACGCTGTGAAAGTCTGAAGAAACACACTAACGTTAGCAAAAGCAAGTTTTTAGCAGCTAAGAAACGACTATAACTAGAAGTTGGTGACATGACATCAAATGGATTCCACCGAAAAACATTTAGCAATAAATGGCATCTTAAAGGGAAATGTGACGGGGAAAATTTTCGTGGATACAGAAGTCATATGTACATAACTGTACCACATTAATGGAAGAGTAATCAATCAAATAACAATAGACGTTAAAGAAGGGCCCATAAAGAATAATTTGTTGTTGAAAAGCACCTTCGGAGTGTCTTAAATTTCGATGATGAAATCATTTGACCAGAATTCAAGACAGCGAATGAACCATTGTTATTTGTTGATAATATCCAGAATACTGTAGAAGCCTTGCAATAAAAACTTGGTCGTGGATAAGAGGAGTATATGGTTAACGGTCCTAGTTGTGTTTTCGATAGCGTAGTCTGTCTTGAACTGCGTATGGGCAGATTATATTCAGTTCATGTAAAGTAGGCCTATTGCTGGAAATAAACAAGGTAAATTGTATGGATGCCTTAGGGATTCTGCGTGTTGAGTGTGTAGATGCTTAGGCAGCTCTTAAGATCGGGGTTTTGAGAGAAGATGAAGGTGACGATAGATGAGTATGGAGCAGCACCGGAATGAAAGGGCAGGGAAATGGGATATCCCTGAGAAATTCCACCGATCAGCAGCATAGTTCGGCACGATTCTCATGTCCGAAAATACAACAATGAGAATCGAACCCAGTTGGCATTGGTGGGAGGCGAGCACGGAAGCCACAATCCCAAATATTTGATTTCAGTGAAAAACATGCTTTATTTCTCGAGGGTGCTGTACCCTGTCCTAGCATTTCTGCTTCCCTCATATACGGCCCTCAGACCTGTCACGATGTGTCTGTACTGCGATCAAGCCCGGTAAGTAAATAAAATGATTAGGACAAAATATGACGATTTGAACGTTGGTACTCGCATTGTGGATTGTTTCGCTCACCAGGAACGCTATGAAAAAATGTAGCAATTAATTATTATTTGATCTAACTTGAGAATCACATTACGAAGAAGCATAACGAAGACTGCTGACATTTACACGGGACGTGAGACGCCTGCCGCGGGACTGCGCATCATCGGACAGCCGACTGCAGAGTTCGCTCGTGTTGGCCAGACATCAGAACAGTGACGTGCTAGTGTGGAATGAGGTGGCGCCACTTCCAACAATGCATTCACTAATGGCACGTTTGCTGAGGTGACGTACTTAATGCAGTTATTCTTTCTCTGCGGCAATAATATACTGGCTCGTGTGTGTTTCCTACTGTTTTTTGGTGATGCCACGTGGGTACTATGTTTCTTCTTAGCTCTATGCATCATGCTACAGAGATTGTAGGTAAAGATATTTTACGTCTGTTGGAGTGTCCTAACCTTTAGCCTTTAGCTGTATGGTCGTTAGTCATAAGTTCGTCCACATATGATTATAGGAACAAGTGAAATCGTGTACAGAAGTTTCGCTTATTGAATAAAGGCCCTTTCATATTATCAATTTTTTCTTCAAATTACCTTCAATGTTTATTGAATTCAATTCATTCACTGCTATATGACGTCATAGAAACGTCACAATCGCGGCCATTTTCTCTTTAAATTTTTTGAACGACTCGTTTTCCTCCAAAATTTTTGTTTCGAACATGTTCTATATTTTCTTGAATCCTAAATTTCATTCGCCGATCTCTGCGTTTTTGGCAGTATTTATGTAAATAATCTCATAATTCGTGTGCATCAATTTAAAGTTTTTACAAAATAAGGACGCATATTTATAAAAAGAAAATGAAAAAATAAAACGAAAATTTGTTGGCGTTTAAATATTTTTTGTGTCCTGCGTGAATAGTATATACTTTCAATTTACTTTTGGATTTTTTTAAGCATTTTTCATTAAAAAGTTTGTTATAAATTTTCATGTGGAGACTTGAAAGCTTTATTGAATTCAATTTATTGAAAGGCATATAAAGAGATTTTTTAGTTCAATAAATTGAATTCAATAAATTTTTGATCGTGTGAAATGGCCTCAAGAGTATTTCCGATGTGGCCCAGCGGTCGAATATCTGGTTGGTTCTTGTTTATTTTTGACATTTTTATTTCGTTTCTGTATGTGATTACCTTCTTTTATTTGTTTGGTTTCCATGTACTTTAATGGACAAGATTTTTTGTAAATTGCTATAGTGACGGAAAAATTAACATTAGCAATACTGAATATTTGGGTTTTGACACGCGTTCGAGTAACATCAGAGAACGAAAATGTCGGAAATTCTGACTGAGGAATGCTGCATTTTGTAACAACTAATTTGAACTTCCATATTGTGAATAAAATTTGAAAAAAATTATCTGAGGTCTCCAGAACAGTCGCAGTTCTGTACACCAGTCAATAGCGTTACAATTCAAAACATTTTGTTTTTCAGGAGGAATATATTTGTATTAACGAAAGGACTTCTTCCAGTGCACTGTCATGCAAAAATATGACCGTCAATGTTTATGTTGTACAACTTTTACATGAAGCAGAGATTTCTTTACTCCATATTGTAAGGACATTCATTTAAAAATCAGATTTTTTTGTGTGGTAGCATTTAAGAGCCCAGGATATCTTCACCAGCGTTCTATGTGAGAAAGTGCCAACACCCTGANTAACCGTCAATGTTTATGTTGTACAACTTTTACATGAAGCAGAGATTTCTTTACTCCATATTGTAAGGACATTCATTTAAAAATCAGATTTTTTTTGTGTGGTAGCATTTAAGAGCCCAGGATATCTTCACCAGCGTTCTATGTGAGAAAGTGCCAACACCCTGACCGTCCCAAGTCCCATAACCACCAACACCTCAGCAGTTGACAAAAGTAAGAAAAATATTAATTCGAATTCTTTCTCTTAAGCAGGCCAAAACTCCTCATCCATCCAAAAACCAGAATAAGTTAAAGGCATAGGAGAAAATCTGGGATATTTTGCCCCAGGAACCCTTTTGCACACCCAGTGAAACAAGAAAAGTTTTTTCATTTCTTTTTATATAGTAGAAAATTTCTTATATGTAACTTTCAGATATCTTACAGGTACAATTTAATTTTTAATAACCCGTTTTTTAAATACAATTTTGGGCCTTAATTTATACAAAAATAGTGGTTCAAAAAGTTATGTAAAAATGGTGCCCCAATGTGATATTACAAAAGCATTAATAAAAGTTGCTCACACAAGCATAATCAAACATTAGGATGATTACATTATTTACAAGCCACATGGTTTTTTCCAAATATATTTATGACACATTTAATAGTTTATACTTTACAAAAACATGCACCAAAACATGCAATCATGCCTAAAAAAAATTTCATAATGAAAACCTACACAAAATAAGGAGCACCAAATGGCCATATTAGCTTTGACCAGAAGGGTCCCTTAATACAGTACTTATCTCAAATGCATAATGACACAGACGGGAGCCGAGTACCTCCAGACGGCCCCAGTCTGGCCATTTTATACATCAGAATTTTACAGCCCTCTCTACCGGGGAAGAAATATAGCAACATTGCGATTTTAATAATCAGTTGACTTATGTCGTAATAGCCCATCTAAATTCTTTATTTAAATAGATGCATGCACGTGGAACCAAAAACATTATTTCACTTTTCTCTGGTGTTCGTTATTGTGCGTCTTGCAACTCCGGCGACGCTTGCGGAAGGGGACGAGATGACGTCATGAGTCACGTGATCACCTTGCTGGAAGCGCTAGTCGCGCCCGGCAGTGCGAGTCTCGACGTGCACGGAGACAGCCGGCTGCCGNCGATTTTAATAATCAGTTGACTTATGTCGTAATAGCCCATCTAAATTCTTTATTTAAATAGATGCATGCACGTGGAACCAAAAACATTATTTCACTTTTCTCTGGTGTTCGTTATTGTGCGTCTTGCAACTCCGGCGACGCTTGCGGAAGGGGACGAGATGACGTCATGAGTCACGTGATCACCTTGCTGGAAGCGCTAGTCGCGCCCGGCAGTGCGAGTCTCGACGTGCACGGAGACAGCCGGCTGCCGGGCTGCGGTCCCTGCTGGACGGCAGGTCCATCTGGCGGCTGTGTGGTGGTCGATCTTTCGGCAAGGATGGGGAGGTTCACAAGTCAGCAGACGAAACTTCCAACTTCATTATACGTAAATTAACACCATAATTTCCCCTTTCCTGGCTGCAGGTAATTATTTCCACTGGGATGCGGAAATGTTTTGGTCGTGGCTCGTATGGTGCTTATGGGAGACGCCCAGGCATCTCACATTGTTGCACTAAGTTACTGAATTATTCTATCATCTCATCGTATTTATTAGTACTAGTACACATGTTGTTTGCATAATAATAATCGGTTCGCGAATTTAAATTGCAAGGAAATGTAATTTTAAATATATTTTAATTTGTAATTTTTTATCAAGGAATAACAAATCATATTTAATGTAATGGTGAGAAATTAACGCAGTTCTTTACGGCAGAGGTCTTCCAACACTGATATGAACGAAGTGATGTAGAGGGGAGTAGTGACTGGATTCAATTCTTTGGTGGTTAGACTACCTGCCTCCCACATATAGTAGTCATTTTGTGTTGCTAGCAGGAAATAACTTTTGGAAAGCCAATTGTTGCTGCAAAGTTTTTGTAGGGTCTCGTTATTAAGAGGAAGAAAATCACCTGAAATTCGCAGGGGGGAAATGCCACCATCTTGGAAAAATGGCGAACAAGATTGGTTTTTCTTATATATCTCATAAGCCGTTGCTTATAAAAAAAATATAAGGGAGCAATATGAAAGATACTTAAATTCTCTATAAAAANATATATCTCATAAGCCGTTGCTTATAAAAAAAATATAAGGGAGCAATATGAAAGATACTTAAATTCTCTATAAAAAGGTTCTAATAATATTTTCTCTATCTTGTACCATAACAATTTGTATGGTTAATCTATACTTATAAATTAATGTGAAAAACTGCGTATATATGTTTGATCTTCAATCATACCTAAACTGTGCAAGTTATCTTTATGGAATTTTGCATGCAGATAGACTACAATCGGGAATAACACACTGACTATATTTTATCCCAATCTAATACTCAAATCCAGTGTAATGCTGTGAAAAACCCGATTAGTGTATATGCAAACATAGCGTTAATGTATCGTTTTCCATGACAATCCATAAAAGGAAGCCAATGGCAACAACCATACATTTATCACACTTTCGCGAGTTAATACCTGCGCAAGGCTGGGTTTTACAAACCTATTGATATAACATAAACCAATAATGAATTAACAGTCCAGTNATACGTCTCTCTTTTGGGTGATTTTGAGTGAAAACAATGGTATTTTGGAAGTATAAAGATGGATTTTGACCGTATACGTGGCCATCGCCCAGGATTAGGGACTATGTCCTCTATCGTATTCCACATCCCATTAGGCTCGAACTTTCCAAACCATACTACTAATAGACAGTGTAAATGAACATGCAGGCGGAAAATTAAAAAGTATCAGTGGATTTATGAATACATGAATAGTGTGTGTGTATCAGAAATTTGACAGTATGAATGAAAATGTAGACAGTGTAAATTAAGTAATGGACAGTGTCGAGAATGAAATAAAACAGAATATGAGCCACTGAAGAAGGATTTATAGGATTTCTCCAGCAGTGGAGTGGTACGTATGGTTTGACAGGTAAAGAGCGTGGTTCCACTATCGCAGAGCTGGCAGTTGAGANGTCCAGCAGTGGAGTGGTACGTATGGTTTGACAGGTAAAGAGCGTGGTTCCACTATCGCAGAGCTGGCAGTTGAGATAAGTGGAGGAAACGGGCAAGCTGTAAGCAATACAACAACCTTGGAAAACGCCATTGACTCTGCAGCATTGGGATCTTGCAGCCAGGAGTAGGGAAGGAAGGTGCAGTTACACCCGCCCTCTAGGATGGTGGGAGTGCCAGCACAGGTTAGAAATACCCGCTGCCCTGCATGTCTAGTCGGATGAACAGAGGGCTTACTGCATGGCGGCTGTACTGGGAGGCCCCACATTGAGTATATTACAAGCTCTGCCAGAGCAACATCGACTGGAGTACCACACACTGGTGTCGACCTTGGAGCTACAATTCGATGATCGATACCTGCTACACGCCTACCATGCCCGCTGCGAAGTCACACCCAGCGACCAGGGGAACCAATGCAGGAGCTGTGTCAGGACATTATGCGACTCTCCCACCTGTCACTGTGTATATTCCTATCTGATATATATCTCTTTACATACATATATGCATCTGTGAATATCTGTGTTTTAATATGCTTGAAGGCATATGTAAATATATAGATAAACACATAATTTTTTTTTCAATTNCTGTGAATATCTGTGTTTTAATATGCTTGAAGGCATATGTAAATATATAGATAAACACATAATTTTTTTTTCAATTAATTCTAATAATAACTATGCATATTCGATGCTCTCTCATCATACAACGAAGATGAATTGTTAATACGAAGGCATGCCTTTGACCTTGATGAATATGGAGACGCAACACGCCCCATCGCTATTTGATCGTTGTTCGGAGTAGATTCTGTGATCAAGTTTTTACCTTGAGTCAAAATACTCGGCGGCATGAGAGAACCACTTGTGCGAAGAGTCCTTTTCTCATGAGGAAACATTACGGCTGTTTATGCAAGGCGATACATTGAAGAACCACATCAATAAATGCAAGGATTCGTCTTATGAGAGTTAACAAGTGTTGCCACCAATACCTTTTGCTGCATCGATGGGTACTGATTCCACAGGCGATTATGACGAGAGAGTTAATTCTAAAGACGAAATGAGTGACCTTCGTCGTGCATTAGAGTTGGTTCGCGCGAAATATCCACTTGCAAGACTTTCGCATGAAATCGATGAACTTCGACATAAATTGTCATCAGCTCTATATTTTGGTGACCATACAACCCATGCTACAAAGATAAGTAAATTTAATGTAGAACACAAAGCAAGAGGTGACGATGACAGTGACTACAGCATTGATGAAAATGAACATGCAGATATTGATGGTGCTAAAGACTATGGCGATTTTCTCGATGTTCTGACACACCCTTCTACCACATTTGCTGCAACGAGAGACATGAAGAAGCCAGAAGATGCTGAGAACACTGGCTACATATTTCCCGAATACCCGAATGAACTTGTTGATAGACTCAGACATTTCATCGCTTTGCAGCAAGGTGGAGATTTCTCGCACATTAACTAGATATCTTCAGTCATTAGTGAACTGAAGGAAAAGGGATATAGCGCATGGCGTAATAAACTGCTTTCTTCTGATATTACATTGTGTAAAATAGGCATGAGATTATAAAAATTAAGTAATTGTGTTTTAAATTTTTCTTCTGCCTCCTTTTATCTCTCAGAACTTTAAAGAAGTGCTATGAGCACTCGACTATTAAAGTAAAGATCTGCATACAGAATATTAATGAAGAGTTTCAGTATAAATATGCATGGATAGTGGACTGCAAACAAAACATTAATTCTGTCGACATGTACAATTTTGGAGACAGTTGGAGAAGAATTTAATTTCTCTACAAATGGGTGGAAACAAACCGAGGAATTGAACGAAGGATCGATAGATGGATTGGGATTATTTGAAGGATTGGTTAGTATTTCCGAGGATAATGAAGGAGGATTGCAGAGGAGGATTGTTGAGGATTGGTGTGAAGGATTTCTAAGGATTGCAGGAGGATTGCTGAGGAAGACTGCTAAGGATTTTTGAGACTTGTAGTGGGTTGCGGAGGAGGATTGCTAAGGATTGTGGAGTGGGTGTATGTGGAGCTGATTGTGGTGCATGTAGTGCTGACTGCAGTACGCACTGTGTAGTGGCGTATCCATGCATTTACCTCGGAGGAGGCACTCATCCACTGTACGATTGAAGTGTGGGTAGAGGTAAAATTCACGTAAGTTACTATTTTTTTTTATTTATTTTTTTACGCTTAACCAGCCTTTATAATGCAAATTGACTTGCTGTATAATTAAGTGAGTTTAGTTTTAATAACAAGCTGTAATGTAAAACAAGTTTTTAATGCTACAAATTACATGCACTGTCACACAAATAATACAATCTAATATGCATAAAAACCCAATTGTAGTGATTAAAGTTCTGTTTACTGAGCATCTTAGGCAAAATACAATTCTACCTACATAATAAACTCCAGCGCGATCCTTCGCGTACCCCGTTTAGCGAAAGGTTCAATAACTTTTTCTACATCAACATTTACATCGTGGTGGACAAGTAACAAACACAGGTAATTCAGCCTTCTCTCTGCCATTTGTGTTTGTAACCATGATGTTACAAGTTGTAGGCTGCTGAAAGATCTCTCTGCACTTGCAATACTGACAGGCAAAGTGAGAAGGATTTCCAAAAAACATCTAATCGTTGGAAATATCTCAATATCGCTAGAGTCAATCAAATCAAGTTGGGTTTCCGGTACTGGGTGACCTATTTTACGCTTCCTCTTCCATTTTTTATTTCCAAATGCACATTTCACCATCCAGAACAGTACCAACAATTCCACCTCGGATACCAACATGAAGAAGAGGAATGTAATATTCAACAACAGTATGAATCCTTGATTCAAAGTTACCTCTCTTCAATATGAAAATAGGTTTAAAATGGTGCTAGTCGTAGCACTGTTATGCATTCTGTGAGAAGCGTTGCTTAAGGCCAGTTATGACATTGTCCAGCTGTGAAATGTAAACAGATTGTCTGTAGTATTCCTCGGTGCAGTTGGCCTCATAGCTTGGTCTATTCATTTGCATTGCAGCAAACATTGCGAGGTCAATTCCCAACTTGTAGCTGTAGAGGTGGTATCCTTATGCATTGTTAGTGGCAGCACATCCTGATGGTGAGAGTTCTCGACTTGTGTCTGATGTCGATTTATCTTTTTTTGGAATTGCTTGAAAGTGTGATTAGATTTTGTTTGTGTTGGTTCACTTGTTTTTCAGGAATTCATGTAAAAATAAGTTCATATCACAATAATAATATGCACATGAGAAGTGCTAGAATGCTACTGAGCTTACATATGCAAGCCTATGGACTCTAAAATATAATTCATTTGATCTGAGCATGCAGTTTTTTTTTTTTTAGCAATTACAAGTAACTGGCAGAAAAAAAATTGTTCCAGGAAATATAAACAAAAATTAAAGGATTAATACATATGATTTCTCCTCCCTCCATGCAAGAAATAACGTCCGTTAAACACACAAACCATTCAGACCATTCCATTCTCGCAAGTTCTTTTCACCCCGCCGAGTTCGGTTCAACAATGTTAAGGTGCTGAGGGCATGTGAGCAGGTAGCAGGTTGGCAGTTTAATGGGATCGGGAGAGGGAAAGGAAGGAATAACCCTCTTGTGGCGTGATGCGTCCCCACTCCTATTTCGTAGTTACATTCCATGTCACAAAGGATTACGAAACACTGTTTCTACCTATCCATAAAATCTTCCAAAATTGTATGTTGACTTTATAGTAGTAGTATTTTCTATGTTCCCATTACACACTATACGATAATAAACTACAATTCATCATAGCAAAGACTTGACAAAAAGTGCGCTGTGATTATCAACAATAGCAATGTCGGGCACTGTGGCAGCTATATTTCCAAACGACTAACATTCTCTTGGTTAAGCATTTGCTCCCCACTTTCCCCTCTTTATCCACCACCGATGCTGTGCTGGTTGCTTTCGCATGTGGGAATCGTGCCGACGATCCACTGGTCGGCTGGCTTTCTTG
>NQII01006928.1:0-20699 GCA_002778355.1 Clitarchus hookeri | reverse complement strand
TGTTCCTCGATTTTTAGATTTTTTATTTTTTACGATATTTATAACATGTTTAGTAATTTTTGGAATTTTTGGGGCCAAGTTCATTTAATGTCATGATTATGGAGTCAATGGTCAAAAGTATGAGGTCAGGGTAAATGTCACCCAGATCCAATATAGTGGATGAGTGCCATCACAACATGGTGGCCGGTTGGCTGCAGCTCCAGTCACAGGTCGTATTATGCCCGAGCTCTCACAACTCTAGTACTGACAAGGTGTTTAAGACAAGTTATTGCAAAAAGTGCCTTCCGGGAATTCTTTGCCTCATGGAAACGAAACTTCTCAGCACTGGGACTGAGAGCCTAGTGATTGGTTGGCAAAGTTGTGTCGCTACATGGAAACTGTTTTCAATTATCTGCATTTTATTACTCCATTTAAAAACTCATTCGTTGTTTGTGATAAGTGTACACTCTTTTATTTTAGAAAAATATATTAAAAACTATTAAAATAAATTTTCTTTTTTTTTTAACACAAAACAAAATTTAGATTTTTAGAACATGAAAGTCACTTCTGAACCCAATCGCGTGAGAAAAATAGTCAGTAACTTTATCGCAATAACCAAGAAGGGATTTCTAAGACTTAATAGAAAATATAATGCAAGAACTGATAGATAAATGTCAGGTAATCATGGTACAAAGCAAGACGTCTGTATTTGACAGATCGGAACTGAACGCAGGCTGTCACACAGGTAGCTCGCAATCGCCAGAGATCTCGCGGAAGCACTCCGAGCACCCCCATAGTCATCTCTCCCTCGCAGACCGCTGGTGCTTCCACTAACACTGATGTCGAGCCCTCGCCACGCAGTGCATGCTTCCACCACATCTGGTCCCCGGATCGTTGACTCGCCCCCCACCACCTCTCGTACCCTGCTGTACACGAACTGACGCACTGGCCGTGCTACAACTGGCCCGGGCCTCTCTCTCGCCCCCCACCACCTCTCGTACCCTGCTGTACACGAACTGACGCACTGGCCGTGCTACAACTGGCCCGGGCCTCTCTCTCGCCCCCCACCACCTCTCGTACCCTGCTGTACACGAACTGACGCACTGGCCGTGCTACAACTGGCCCGGGCCTCTCTCTCGCCCCCCACCACCTCTCGTACCCTGCTGTACACGAACTGACGCACTGGCCGTGCTACAACTCTCGGCAGTGTACATATCAACATTCTCAGATACAGCTGTCCATTATGGGTGTCGGGACGTCAGTTAACAACAGTGCACACTATTATAGGCTATTCACGGTGAAGTGGGCACTTTTGAAATCAACATTTGGAGAATGTCACTGCCCTTACCTTCTTCTGTTGTAATGGGCGCACAGACTGGTATGCGCTCAATTAGGTTGGAAATTATCGAGGGAAATCAGTACCGCTATTTAACGTTAAATAAAAAGTGATAGGTGAACACATGTGAATAATAAAACAATTTACATAGCTTTTTTTAAATGCATATAACTATAAAAATGAGCAAATTTGTAAAGTATTACTTTTATAATACTTTCTCAGTTTCAGTTGACTGGCGCATGACTAAAGTGATCAGGCCCATGGCAATGTTAACTCTACATATGTTGGAAGAATACACAATGTGCATACAACTAGATCTTAACCAGAGCATTCAAAAGTCTCAGTTTACCTTTAACAGAATTTATGAACTGTTATCAGGACTTAGTTGAATCGTTTACCTGATCACAACTTCAGACATTAAAATCCGAAACTAAGACACAAGCCTTAATTGCCGAAACACGCTGCGCGAAACAACAGCATAAAAACCCTAGCGGGGCCGACATTTGCCCAACACGTGCGATATAAGACAATGAGCGGCGTCTTTTGTCATCGGATAATCGGACCAAGAAGAAGTCTAGAGATGGGTGTGCCCGGTCTTGCTAACCGCCACCAGAGCCCAGCCTATGGCTACATGAACAAGACAGGGACTCTCCAATCATGCTTTCGATAAGAAAGTGACTTTGTGATATCCATTTCGTACAAATGATCTAACATCCTGATAATTCACTTAAAGCTCCACTTAATAGGTTTAGTAATTTATTTAAGTTAGTTAAGTTGTTGTATAATCTTAAATGTTTATTAAACCCCCAACTTATAGTATGGTGTTCAATCTAACTCTGAGTTATAATTTTCTAATATGTATAGTATTTTATAGGCATAATTTTAGTGAGATAAACAATAACAGCGCTATCGCCCGAATAATTGTGGGAAAATCGCTTACTTTAAATAGAGTAAAAATGCCACGTGAAGGGGCTCGAAGTACAGGCTTTTCCAAAAGTTCCATTATATCACTATTTACAATATATTTTATGAGTTTTTCAAGTCTGGCATCTTGTGAGAATGTGTTCTGAAGGTACATCAAGCAGGAAGTTGCCAAAAATGCAGTACGGGACAACTGAGCAACATAAATAAGCTGATCGAAATGCATTTCCTACCATCACGTCAGCCATGTAGTGAAGGATTTCACATCCTTCCTGAAGGCGAATAATTCTCTTCTACGCACATAGTGGTGTTCACACAGGTCCTCTACAGTAAATGGTGGCCACTTGTCTTAAGCTGTGTTCACAATCAAAATATATAAGCACAGATCATAGACCATATCAGTATCGCATTCATACGATCAGAATTCTTGTGCGAAATTGATTCACAATTGAATACTTACGTATTATTTTTAGCCAATGAAATTTTGCAACGAGTCTGGCATCTTTTGGCAGAGTTGGTAAATAATGAATGTTCGTAACAGATTTTGATATTGTGTTGAAAACTGATAGTGATTTTAAATATTTGGCACTTTAGTTTTTCCACAAAATCTTTGCTTTTGCTGTAATAAACACGTGGATAACCTTTAAAAATTCCCGCTAGTAAACTGTAACCTCTTCTTTCCTATAAATATATAGCTTGCGACGTTTCTTCATTTCTGCAGTATAACACTGTTCTTCCATTTCAAATGAACAACTTTGTTGAACGTTCTATACTATTCTCTGGTTGGTTGTTACCCCATGCGCCTGTAGAAATGATATATAACAATTTCATTTGTGTATTATACTGCCATGCACACGATATGTTATGCACAATTGTAAATCAATAGGTTCGAAAACATAGCAGTTAATTCTTGTGCACACGACCCACGTCCTGTGGTTACTGTAATGCTTTCAATTGCGAACCAAGCTTTAATTATCATGTGCGTGCTCTTAAAATAACCATTAGCCGGTATGTCTTCTATTCAGAGGCAATGAGACTTTTGGTACATCCCATACCAGAATTGAGATACGCTCATTTAGCGCAGATAAGTTGAGTCGACACAACAGTTGACCAGCAACAAAACACCAAGACTGGTACATTTATGCGTCTTGAGTATCCTTTCTCGGTGCATGTACCAGAAGGAGAATCATTCCTCAACGTTGCCTCCTTGTTTAGTCGCGATGTTGTGTCGTCTGTACGTAGGCATCGGTTACCACACTGACCATTCAAGTTGGTTGCATCACTTATCCATTACCAACTTGCTCCTTTCTACCCCAACACCCACCCTGTTGCACCATTGGTCTGGTCTCCTGGCACAGTGTGTGCGCCACTCACACGGAAGGACATGTAACACTGGCTTAGAATTACGCCAACGTTGAAGCCCCTGGCACAATAGGCGGTTGGTGGTTGTTGCTGGTGTTGGTGGTTTTCTGTTGGTGTGCGATGAGTTCTATGGTATAATAGTCAGGGTTGGCGTTGTTGTAAATAGTTCGTGGCTATGCCAACAGAGTGCAGTACATTCTTAAGAAAGGTGTAACATTTATATTTATTGGCTATTGCTGAAATTTTAATTTTTGTACTTAACCGAATAAGAATTTTATTGTTGAAATTTTTAATGCTTTTGAAATAAAGCACACCAAAGTAATATATATTAAAAACTAGCTGACCCGGCAAACGTTGTTTTGCCATAAAAAGTATTTCTAGNGCAGCTCTACGAAGAAAGTGAGTTCGAAGAAGACTACAGAACATTATATATATATATATATATATATATATATATATATACACTAGCAGGACCCGGCAAACGTTGTTTTGCCATAAAAAGTATTTCTAGTGATTATAGTATTAGAAAAAAATAACTATAACTTATTGTAAGTGTGTGAGGATGTGGTATATAAGTGGAAGAGGCATGGAGCTCTGTGGACGATGACGGAATATAAAATTAGATAATTTAATAAATATTAATAAAATAGAAATACAAACAATTACAGCTTTGCGATCAATAATAAAGTTAATTAAGAAGTACACTTAATTATTGAAAATATAATTGTAAACACGTCACTACTACGATCTGAGCACAAATGAATAAGAGAAAGGTTATTGTGTGAGAGAAAGTGGAGACCGGCTACTCCGTGCTGTGTCACTGGGAGACACCTGGTGGGAATAAATTGTAACCTAGATCGATAAATGATCGATGATAATTGATCAGTTATCGACCTAGGGTAAAATTTATTAAATTACTAATATCGCTATAAAAAAATAAGGGTTGGTGGTAGAAGGGTGAAAATTTAGGAGGGTATGTATTTTTTGATGCCACATCATAAAAAAATAAAAAATAAAAATTTTGTTCAAACAATAAATAAAAATTGTTTGGGGATGGCCACCCTTATTACTTAGGGGTGTAAAAAATAGATACAAATATATTCTCAGACCTACCGAGTATACATAAAAANTAAGGGTTAGTGGTAGAAGGGTGAAAATTTAGGAGGGTATGTATTTTTTGATGCCACATCATAAAAAAATAAAAAAATAACAATTTTGTTCAAAGAATAAAAAAAAATTGTTTGGGGGTGGCCACCCTTATTACTTAGGGGTGTAAAAAATAGATATAAATCTATTCTCAGACCTACCGAGTATACATAAAAAATTTCATAAAAATCGGTCCAGCCGTTTTGGAGGAGTTCAGTGACTAACACTGTGACGGGAGAATTTTATATATTAGATATTATGTTATTTCTTCAAGGTAACAATTAAATGTACTGAATTTCGCAAAAAATATATATATATCCCCACAGCTATGTTAAATTAATCTATAATCATGCGATAGTTTCGTTAAAGTCTGCAAATACCATATACACGTCTGTTTGCATTAACTTTTCTGTTAGTAAATATAAGATTTTTAATATAAAATTTTACTGGTTTCTGAGTAACAGAAAGTGTTATCAGCTTGATATAAATGTATTTCTTTTCACAATTTCAGAGCTTTTCCGCTGTCACTTGTTCAGAACCTAGAAAATACTCTATGACTGATGGATTTGTAGTAAAATTTCTTAGTATTAAAACTCGCTACAACACCAAGCACTAACCGTGAATTGAAATGATTTTAGGACCAACCACCAACCGTCAACACCGACCACCAACCACCTAGTATGTCATTTCACGTATGCATCGCCCTGTACTTCAACTGCTACCGACACCAACCACAAATACCAACCACCAACACCAACCGCCTCTTGTGCCAAGAGCTCTGCGGTAATGTGCTGTGTTAAATAAAAACTTACCAACCCCTTTTAGTTTCTATTAACATGCACACTACAGTTTTGATAGAACATTAAGGCATATGATGACGTCTTAATTCGCGGATTACAAAACTGTAGGTATTCCAGGCAGATTTTATGTCAAACTTTCGCAGTTAAAAATGGGCTTATTTTTTTCACAGATTTGTATCAAGTGTGCTCAAGTTAACGATAAACAAAGTTTAGCATGCCTATGTGCACAAGTAAATATTTTTTACTTAATTATTTAAGAAATAAAAAANGCACAAGTAAATATTTTTTACTTAATTATTTAAGAAATAAAAAAATGGGGAAATGCTTTTTGTTTGATTTTATAATATCTGTAACGACTCATTTTTGCCCAATTTACTAGTGTTTTATCCCCATCGAAGGATCTGAATAGGAGTATGCTGAATTAATATTTTAATTTTTAAACTATACATATAATTTTAAAAAAGGTATTTTTCTGTCATGAAGTAAATTGTGCATTAAATAAATTAAAGAACAGCACATTTACTGAGTTGTAGAAACTGTAACAGGAACATTTAATGAATATTATTGGATTNTAAATAAATTAAAGAACAGCACATTTACTGAGTTGTAGAAACTGTAACAGGAACATTTAATGAATATTATTGGATTCAAAAATAATGTTACTTTCTGTAATGCAATTTTCAAACTGCGACAACCAAAAATGTGCAACCTAAAGTCAGAGCGANTAAATAAATTAAATAACAGCACATTTACTGAGTTGTAGAAACTGTAACAGGAACATTTAATGAATATTATTGGATTAAAAAATAATGTTACTTTCTGTAATGCAATTTTCAAACTGCGACAACCAAAAATGTGCAACCTAAAGTCAGAGCGANCAAAAATAATGTTACTTTCTGTAATGCAATTTTCAAACTGCGACAACCAAAAATGTGCAACCTAAAGTCAGAGCGAAGTTACGGTACACAAGTGAGTTAAGTGGTTTGACAGATACGAACTACAGCATACTTTTATCGCCAGGAAAGGGAAAGCCTACTGATAGTTTCGCGCTGTCAAAATAATATGGCCACAACTCAAAATATGTGAAATTGAGTTAAGGCATTCATTGGGAAAATCATGTCCAGTCTTTCAAATGATATAAGGTTATAATTATATTTTCACCAATAAAAGCCAAATAATTGCTGTTTTTATTTCAACTTAAGTCNTCAAATGATATAAGGTTATAATTATATTTTCACCAATAAAAGCCAAATAATTGCTGTTTTTATTTCAACTTAAGTCATAATTTACCTTTATTGTGGCAGCAAATCACATACAAGTATAGTTAAAAATGATCAAATGCACAGGTCGGTATTCGAACTGTGGACCCTATATCGCGCTGTATCATCTTTTTCTTCATCGAAAATTAACAGCCTACATTAGACATGTCACTCACCATATATTTACACCAAATTTTTTCAAGCGATTTTTAATAAGATGTCACTTAGGTGTTTCTTCCATGGAAAACAGTAGTGCGCTTTGGTGCATTCGGGGGCACAGGGTAACAGAGACATCTGCCATGACGTCACAACATGATCGCCAACAACACTAGAAGACGCCCTGCGCACAGCCGCTGACCGCGCATGTGACGTCATGGCTGGCCAATCCGAATCCGGATGCCTGCTGCCTGCGCCAGAAGGAAATTAAGCACACTACTACCTGTAGTAATAATAATATGGCCAGGTTATTAATAGTGGCCTCTGTGGTGTTTAAGATTACTCAGTGAAAATTCATTATGTTGAATTACGGTTTATACACACAATTAAATTCATTAAAGAATGAATGTCAAACAATTGCTTTTAAATTGTAAATAATTTCCTTAAAAGCAACTACTGTTTACTTGTGGCAGTATTAAGTTGAGAGTACGTTTTTTTTCTCTCTTGGTACATTCTTCCCAAGTTACAAAAGTAATTTGGACCACTTTTGCAAATCTGCTTGTGCACCAGCAGCCCACAAACGGTTCCCACAATCAGACAACCTCTGTAATGCACTCTCAGATGCACGTGGCACACATGACGCCTCCTGACTGTTGTGTGCAGTTGACCGCATCTGGTCCACTCTTCAGATAAATTACATGTAGCAAAATAAGATCTGCCCAAAAGCGGTCCGACTGTGTATAGTCAACTGCACCCCAAACATACCAGCATCATCAGTAGGTCATACGTGGCCTACTGCCTTACTGCCATAAGTTAACCAACTATCGTCAGCAAACTGTTCGCAAGCCACTGCGTACCACTTGTAGCCCAGCTGCTTTCCACTTACAACCCGGCTATTGGCCAATTGCGGACCATTAAAAAGGAGTTTGCCATGCACTTACAAAACCAAAAAATTATTTTATTTCGTCCAAATAAAACTTGCTTATTACACATCTTCATATACGTTGTTTTCAATATTATTTCTTTGGAAGAACATGGACTCGAACTTACAACCCCTGAGTTCTTAGCCTAAAATGCTGCCAATTGCGCTACCATGTATTACTTTTAAACGTTTTAAGTAAATCCGAATAATTTTCAAACTAAAAATGTGCATTATTAACATTGCTATAGACACAATTTATGTTGGTATCACAAATCATCTACATGCATATGTTTTAACGGGCACACTGACCGGCGCACGCCCAGTAAATTTGGTAACGACGGATAGGAAAGTATTTCCACGTCTTAACTCTGAATTAAAAGTGATATGTTAAATATGTGTGGATACTGAAAGAAAACTTATTTTTCTTTCAGAACA
This sequence comes from Clitarchus hookeri, assembly GCA_002778355.1. Taxonomy (NCBI): domain Eukaryota; kingdom Metazoa; phylum Arthropoda; class Insecta; order Phasmatodea; family Phasmatidae; genus Clitarchus; species Clitarchus hookeri. The sequence continues at coordinate 12,383 of NQII01006928.1, read as the reverse complement.
TTGCATTGCATAATACGTGTAAAAATGAGAACATTTGTAGAATATTTACTTTCTTAATAATTTTACAGTTTCACTTGACCGACGCATAAATAAAGTGATCAGGCTGATGGCAATGTTAATTCTACATGTGGTGGAGTAATACACAATGCGCACACAAATAGACCTTAAGCAGGACTTTGAAAAGTGCTCAGTTTATCACGAACAGCCTTTGTCACTTACAATCACGACAAAAATGCACGTCAGAGGAAAATGAGGATACGGGCAGACGTGAAATGTTTAGCGAATGCTGTTCGCGAGCTGCAGACACGACTCCGCAATATTAAATATTTTTTCTGCTGGAATTGTTGTACGACGTTGGTTGGCAGAGGTGGACGGCGACCTCCAGAGGCTAGTTGCCAGCGACCTTGGCAGAGCGGTCTGCTGGAACTGACAGCACGCACGCTTCTCGAGGATGAACACGCAGGAGCCGTGACATCCCCCCCCCCTTTCTTGTGCCATTACCTTGCTTGCAACCTTCCTAACCCCTGGACACCGTAACTCGCCGCGCTGGAGTGGCTTTCGAAACCTCAGCTGACGGCGATAGATGTGTTAATGGTGACGTGAAGAGCGCCCATCGCCTTGGACAAAGACGTCTAGCAGACAACTGCGTTATACAGAGTGTTCCACTCGCCCTCGGTTCCTATTGTGCCCTCCCCACCCCCTTCCCAACTATGCAATAAGCTGTCGCTGCCACACTTTTATGAACTCCGCTTTCCAGTAAGTGCGGACGATAAACACACGCTGCTCCACCGAGCAGTGACTCACACTCTACCCGGAACAACCACGAACCAATACCAGGCGCAACACAACAGCCACACGACAAGAACTCAGACTGAATGCACACCGCCGCCGATCTCTCACATTCCCCTGGAGGCAGTGCTTCCACGAGACCAGGGACCGAGTTCCCCATAGCTCATTCGTGTGGGTTTACAAATCTAGTTGCAGCCCGACAGACTTGGGCCACGTTATTGAGCAGGTGGCACCGTGCCGCTGTGCTTCTTTTCCAGCTGGGCCGACCCCCTCTTCCTTTATAGCCGTCAACCACTGTTGCTATCATAATACATGTACGTGCAGGTGTATCGGCGAGGGAGTGAAGCTCCCCACTAGTCTCCCGACTAGCGTGTTGTCGTGTCGCGATGTCTCTAAAACAGGTTGTAGAGTTGTCGGCGAGTGGCTAGTTAAACTCGCGTGTAGTGAGTCCCTACCACAAGAGCAGATGCTCATAGTCGACCTTGCTTGTTCAGCAGGCCTACAGCTCTGCCAAGTTCAGGGTCCAGTCTCGTACGGAATATTTCCCTCGTTCCACCTTAGTCCGTGCGTTTCGTGCGTCCGTAGGCCGTACGCCTGTTACGTGGTGCGGTCGAGGTGCTTCCATGGACACGGAGGTAAAAAAGTGAAAACTTTGGTTTTTTCGTCTTCGTCACTGCATGGAGATGGCAATCTGCTTGATGTTGCAAAATATTTCAAACCCTTTTTTTATATAAAAAAATTTTAAGTTTACATGCACACAAAGAGTTTAAAATGTTTTTAACAAAGTCATTTAAAACTTCATCGAGGACCATACACATCGGGCACCTGTGTTATGGATTGGTTTCCTCGCCGGGTAGTGCTTGCCTGTAAATTTCTTGAAGGGGAGCATCTTCCATGGGTACAGCTTGCAAGCAGATAACTTTCACGGGGACTTCGTCTTCTATGGGGAGGGCGTTTTCTACAGACAGACAGACAAATAACACAAGTAGCCCTCCTAGCCTTGAGGCCCTCCGGGGTTTCTCTTATACAAATATCTTTTTCCTAGCTCAAATTCCTCAATATTCATCAAATATAATATCCATTTATCAATACAATTAACCAATTTCTTACTGCCAAGGTAACGCTTAAACTTAAAAAATGATAAAATATTAATATTTCAAAATTTAAAATTTTAACTTCACATAATATTAAAATCGGTATCTTCAGTTAAAATAATAAAACATAAGCATTTCAAAGTTTAAAATCCTATCTTGGCAACATATTAAAATCAATTATCTCAGCTAAAATTGTTCTATTAGTTTAAATACTTGATAATCTCCAACAGGAGGGAGTGGTGACTATTAGCCTGAAAATCATTTCCAGTTTCCACGGGCAGCCACGGGGAGGCTGTCACCCAGACTCTCACTCCACCCGCTGTTAATTTAAAATTTAGTAGTCCATCTATCAGAAGAAAATTTTTACATTGTTAAAATTACAAAAAACATAATCATATACAAAAGTACATAACATATTTATTTCCATAATATTAAATAAAATATATTATAAAATACATCGTACAATCCTATATAAAACTATAAACCCAATCCAAGAATCTGGTAGCCAAGACTTAAAACCTAATATATTTGCCCACACCTAAAACAAGGCTTTCGCTGTTCCATGACAGCCTTGCAGCAAGCGTGGTGCTACCGGGGCCCTTGCCCAGTAAAACTGGGCGCCCCACCGGCCTCGCCTGTCACGGCCATCAGCTACTTACTTTGACCCCCCCCCCTCTTTTCGCAAACCTAATCTAGTCTAACAAATCATCATTCATAGTCTTGACCACTCTGTAAATATTTTCAATAGACCTTCCTATTTCTTTGTAGACATCTTCATCATATACACATATTATATTTTACCAGCGGCTATTGTTCTTCCTTTCTTGTCAATATACAGTGACTCTCAATAATATTCTGCCACCAATGATTATCGCAGTTTCATGGCCTTATGTTACATTAGTAATGAAGATAAACATAAATCATGTTGCACAATCATTCTTGTGTGCTTTAAATGAAATATAGCGGTAGCCAATAACGGAAATGAGCAATGCAACTTAACAAACAATATCATTTTGTCATCCCATGCTGCATAACTATGCCACTTTAATATTCGGCCATCATCATTCAAAGACAAACATAATCCTCTTTGAAAACTAAACACATAGTTTTTTAGTACCTGGCAGCATGGCCATTCTGTTTAATTACTTCTCGCAGATGTTGTGGCATATTAGCAATTATATTCCTGGTACATTCGGAGCCAATCTTACTCCATTCTTCCTTGAACCTTTTCTATAATTATTTTGTGGGCATAATTGTTGTAGTACGCAGTCTTCTTTTGAGTTCATCCCACATATTTTCTATGGGATTCAGGTTGGGTGATTGAGGAGTTGTGTTAATGACTTTGGGACAGTTATACTAAAGCCAGCTCTTGACAATGTATGACTTTTGTTTTGGGTCATTATCTTAGTAGAACTTAAACGTGTTCCTAATGCCCAGATTATCATCCCTCTTGCGTAGGTTTGCTGTCAGGGTGTTGAGATGATCGTCCTTTTTCATTGTTCCATCGACACGTACAGCCTCTCCAGCACCTGCTGTAGATATACAGCCCCAGATCATAATACTACCTCCACTGTGTTTCACAGTAGGTTGTATGTTCCCAGGTTTTAGCTCCTGATTTGGCTTGCGCCATACTGTTACCCTGCCATCTGAACCAAACACATTCAATTTCGTCTCATCAGTAAAAATAACTTAATTCCACCAATTGTCATCTTTGTCAGCGTGAACTTTTGCGAACGTAAGTCGTTACTTCTATTTGCCTCATTAATGAAATACTTCTTTCTAGATACCCTGCTATTATATCCTGCTCTTCTGATAACTCGTCGTATGGTTTCTGGATGGACGTTCTTTCCGCATTCATTGAGTACCTCCGTTGTAAGTTTGCAAGCACTAATTTTCGGACCTTTCTTTATTTTCCTGATTACTAGACCTTCTTCTCTCTCACTTAGTTTATTTGGCTGTCATTTTTGAGGTAGCGAATCTATTCTGCCTTCCTTCTGAAACCTTCGTATGATGTCTCCAACAGTGGACCTCGGCAGAGTCAAGTGCTCCGCAATTTCTCGTTGAGATTTCTTCTTTGAATGATGAAAAATTACCCGCTGCCGCTGTTCAAACGTTGTATTCCTGCCCTACGTCCCATTTTCCTGACTGACGCAGTCAACAGATCTACCCAATAGAACCTCTAAGCGCAGAGATTGTGCGGGGAATGAAACGAGGCACGAACGCAGTGTGCATCCTGGCTGTGCCACGCGTCCAGCACAACTGGCCGAATATTAAAGTGGCGTACTTATGAAGCACGCGAGGACAAAATATTGTGTTTCGTTAACTTGCACTGCTCATTTCAGTTATTGGCTACTATTGCATTTAATTTAAAGCACACAAGAATGATTGTGCAGTATGTTTTATGTTTATCTTCATTTCTATTGTAACATAAGGCCATACAACTGCGATAATCATCGGTGGGCGAATATTAATGTGAGCCACTGTAATTCGTAGTTCATCTCTCTCATTTTCGAACATATTACATAAATATGAAACATGATAGCTGTTGTGTTCGCCATTACCACATTCGCATGTTATAATCATTCACTTTATTAATCCTTTTAAGATAGCTCTTTATCTGGCAATGTCCACTTATTATTTCCTGCATACTCTTGCTCATCCAAACCTTGCTGTCATACCAATCTTCGATGTTCTTTATGTAGTTTCTAATTCCGATGCTACCTTCAGTGTCTTCCCGCTCTTTTTTCCATTTACTTAATGCGTTCTTATAAACTTTCTTCTTCATTTCCTTTATACAGAAAATTTCCCCATCGTCCAATCTATTTATCCACCTACTATAGTGTAAATCCTTTATCTGTATTTCCGTAAATTTTAATTTGTATATTATATTCCTGTTAATTATTACATAGTCAATCGGAAGTATCTTGTTTAATATTACTGTTGCCGAAAAGACGTAGTAGATGCCATATCATATAATTTAATGAGTATGTATCTCTGCAGAGCTCTAAGTCTTCTTATTAGTTGCACATTTTTAATTTTCATATCTAAGAATATTGATCCATGGGCTATTGCATTTACAAACATTGCTTTATGTATAACATTTCTTATTGGTATACTCTACATTTTGTGTATTTCCAAACTTTATATTTAATCTGGTTACACAATATCTTCCACGGGTGCAGACGTCGCGAGGGCTGCTCGGCGGGACATGCACCAACCCCTGCGACGTGGCGTGTCAGGAGCCGAGGTGGTGCAGCCCTCGAAACACGCCTTGCACGGAAGGTAGTCCCTTATGTATTTGTCCTGCTGCAGGTAGGCCGGCAAATACTTGAATTCAGTCGAAATTTCGTAAGGTGCGTAGACCAGGAGTAATTCTTTCGGCAGGTACGGTAACTCGTCCCATTTGTCCAAGGCACTAACTAAGCAAGCGCACCCTTCCAAATGCCAAAATGACCGAAAGGATGTTATGGCCGCTCGGACAACCCACGTACATTTCGAAGAGTGAGAAAAATTACTGCTTTCCCGAGGGGGCTCGGGGTGCGTCTTATAAAGAGTTTTTAAGCAAAAAAAAAAAAATAGTCTGCCCTCAGGATTAAAGTAGGGTGCCGATTGGTCGGAACGAAGGTTTCTGAAAACACCCGAGTAATTAGCCATTGAGAAACTTTGGGGGAGCAATTAAATATATTGGAAGGGGAGGAGGGCAACCGACTAATTAGTCTAACGAAGTTGAGAGACAAACTCCAGTAATGTATAAACAAATGACAAACAAATAAACCAAGATTGTGGACAGCAGCTGTAACGCCTACCAATATGGCGGACTGCACCGACCACAATGGCTGACAGTGGCTGTGATGCCTACCAAGATGGTTTACTGCAACTACCAAGATGGCGGAATGAGTATGGGTGGAGGGAGGTACAGGAAACCTCCGGAAATTTAAGTTTTTTTAAATTAATTTTAAAATAATTTTTTTAATAATTTTTAAATAATTTTCTAATAAGTTTATTTTTTTTGAACAATTTTTAATATAAAATAATTTTTTTATAACTTTTGGAATATTTTTACGAATTTTTAGGATTTTTTTTTATTTTTGTGGTTAAAAGTTAAACGTCAAGGTCACGAGGATTCAAGATGGCAGCCGGCCGGCGCCTAACTCCTACGCCAGACGCCGATGCCCCAGACTCATCAGAATCATACTACTTACGTACAATAGAAGTGCCAGTTGGTAGTCTCACTTATTTAGCACTTGACACTTGTAGTGCCTGTACCATTAACAGCGACCTTGTAGGCCTATCTATAATTACATAAAAGTATGGTCAATATTTGCGATATTTCGCGACACATGATTTTTTTCATAGAAAGATTCCAAAAACTCTAGGTAGATTATTTTTGGATTCATGTTTTTTGTATGCTTTCGTGAGAGGGTCTGTATTTGGGATATTAGTTCCAGTTTTTCGATTGCGTCCAAACCATGTATGAAAGGCAATACATTTAAAATAAAATGGTAATCATCGCCTTTTTTACTTGTGTTCTACATACTTAAAATGTCATTAAGTTTTCTCTCTTCCAGCAGTAACAATTCTCTGTCCAATTATTGTTTTGCTAACGGAGTAGACTTTTCACGGCGAGGTCAGGCGTATCCGTTTATTGTACCACCTCCAGAAGTGGTGGGTGATCTTGGTGTCTCTGGATGCTGGGATTCTCGCTCAGTTTGTGGCGAGTGAACTGGTTCCGTTTGTGTGAGTACCTGCTCTGCTGGATCATCTTCGGCCCCCTCATCATTATGAGCAACAAGGTTTCTTACCATACTGCTGGGCAAGACCACATCTTTAGCGAACTGCATCATATCAAAAAACGTCCATGAAGCCTCTGTAGTATCTCCAGCGGAACCTTATTTTAGCGGTGTTTGCTGTATCATTTTGCTGAATTCGCCCTTCATGTAATTTTCATTTCCTTTTCGTTTTTACGCCTAAAACAAAAAGAAAGCCTGTTTCCTTTATATTACAATTACTTCTGTACCCCATATAAAACTATTTCACACCACTTATACTCCAGTATAAACACAGCAACACAGGCATAAACCACACCCCACACCTTCCACGCCGTATAAGAACATTCACAGTTGGCTCCAGGGGCGTAGCCAGGGGATGGATATCGGGATACCCGCCCTCTCCCGAAATGGAAAATAAATGTGCGGAAATTATATCTGACCAGTGTAAATAATGTATATCTCTTAATAATACTCTTAATGAATCCAGTGTCAACATAATGTGTAGAGCTGCAAAGGTTTTGACTGCCTATCATGACTATTGTCTATTACCAAATATTTTAAAAACATATGCCCCCCTCCCTTCCCTAATGAAATCCTGGCTACACCCCCGGAGGTTTACATTTTTCTGTAGACTGCAAATGTTCTACTTTTAGGTGCCTATTACGTATCCTTCCACTATATGTAAATAAAAACATTTGCTTGTTACTTACCTATTATAATTACAAGACGATTTGTGTATGTTCTTAGGTGTCCAAACAATGTTGGCATATCTTAAAAAGTCTGTGTAACATTATTTTACGTGTAAAATATTTTTTACGAGCAGTTGTCAACATGGCACGTTTCTCCTTGTTTTCGATTAGCATTGATTATTTAATAAATATTGTAATGTATTAATAGTATTAAGTAAATGGCGTAGTTCAGCAAAACGTTCAATACTGTAACGCTAAACACAGTATTAAACGCTAGTGAAATTTGATTTTTTTAAAACATAATCTGACATGTTATACGCGGGATGATTTTACAAAAGTTTGTTTCAGAAAGAAAAAGTGTGAAGTTACCGCGAACGGACTATAGGCTACACATTCACTTAATGGAATACGCGTGTATATTTAAATGCACTATCGTTCAGCTGGAATACATATTTAGTTTTTTAGGTTCTTGACTACTGGAGAAACTTTTCGACAACTAGCCTTTGAATTCTGACTCGGCAGACGCACAGTGAGCATGATTGTGTATTGATACATGGACGCCTGAGGGCGTATCTACGTTCGTGATGGTTGGAGGTCATGATAAAGAAAACAGAACTAAATTTAATTTTTAATTTATTCACACAGCTTTTATTTACAGCATTAAATTATCTATCTCCGCATTGCTATTTTTATTTCTCAATGAGAACAATATTTAATGTATATTTGAACCCTAATTAACGCCCTTCTTAATGTATCTGGTTATAGTCAATAAACTCATACATCATTAACACATGTTCAGTTTGTCTGTTACCGCCATCTGTAACGCCTTTCACTCACGCATCCAGCCCAATAGTCCGGCTTGACAGACGCATTATTAGCTGCGCTGATGCTCGCAGTTGCAGATTTTCCACCTACTGGTCACTTCTCTCGCCGCACGTTTCGTTCGTCGTCTATCGCTAAAACTATAGCCACTCATCCACTCATCAACTCTCGGCTCGGAGGCTCGACGCGCTCTTTATAGCCTCTGGCCCTGACCTGGAAAGTTCACCGCACCCCGAGTATCACTGAGAGAAACGAGATGAGTAATCAAGAACATTCTTCAGATGTCTCAAAGACACATGATACCCAAGGTCGGGATCGGCACGCGTCCTGATAGGCATAACAGGCACGCTTTGTAAACATTCCTTTGTGAAAAGCCGCTGCGTCTCCAGTTGCAACTGTTAGCGCGCGCGTCAGTAAATCACCCGTGCCTCGAACGCTCGCAGAGCAGCAACCTGTAACACTATGATACCTGCTTGGAATTGGTGCACCAGTTTGGACAAGAGGTAATGCCAACACTATCACCAGACCATTTGAAAGGAGTGGCAGATGGGTAATACAAACTCTGGCAATTTCCACACTGCATTGGCGCTATTGCCATTGTGAAGTGCCCGCCACATTCTGGATCCAGTTATTTTAACGATCTCAAGTATTATTCTATTGTAATAATGAGCGTCACTCACGCTGATAACAATTCATGGTAATTGATGTTGGCGCCAGAGGTAAACAGGGTATTTATTGTCACAGCACTGTATATTCGTTTGCATAATAATACATTCAATGTCCCACCAAACAAGCCTCTTCCAGGCACAAACATTCGTGCGCCCAATGTTTCAATAGGAGATGAAGCTTTCCCCGTAAAAACCTACCTCATGCGTCCTTTTCCTGGCAAGAATGTTACTGCACAGGAAGACATTTTCAACACGCGCCTCAAAAAAGCTATAAAGACAAGCACATTACGGTCCTAGTGAGGTTTTATAGGGTCAGCTTTGGAAATACCAGCAATAAACAAAGTGATTCTGCTTGTTCAAACAGCCTGCATTTTACACAACATCATCAGAGAAAGAGATGGCATCAAGACCAAGACTGCATATCGTAGGAGAACGCGGAAGTGCTACAGACCCTGTTCCCGAGCAGTTTAGAAAACCAGGCCAAGAAGCTGTAGAAGTGAGAAATAATTTTCAAAACTATTTCCTTTGTTATACTACTATAGGTAACATAACATACACACAGTAATAATACCGATTGTTAAAGAGTGCGTTATTTAGCTAAAGGTTTTGTTATGCTGCTTTAGGTTGCGTTTTAAGATTAATAACATACTCATTACCATATGTCAAGTTCACATTATGTCTTTTGTCGGCCATAGCATGTACGTAATTGTACCAACAAAAATATTAAAGCTTTGTTCTAAATTACCTGTTAAATTTAGTGATTCACCAACCTCATCACACTATTCGCGTGTTGTTCCGGTGTTTTAGAAGTCACTGTGGCAGTCGTTCCACAACATGGTCTCGACTGAACTTGCGAAATCTGCACTTCGCATTCCACATCAGTCAACCTTCTATCATATATTGTATTCTTCGCCGAAGTACTCGCTGGATGTTATCTATCAACAGGAACTGCACTCTGTTTGCTCACAGTATTCTCAACCGACATCCCGACCCAGGCTGAAACCAGAGCGCACACGACATTTGTAATGTCTGGAACCTGCGGCGAGCCTCGTACCCGAGGTCTTAGACCAGTGACGAGTCTCATGCCCCGTCATTCCACCTGAGTGACACGGAGCGAAGTCTGCCCACGGACGTTGGCCTTCAGTCACAACGCGCACATCAAGTACGTCCTAAACTCACTTGTAAGCATAGTTGACTGTAATTTCTTAACCGTTTAAGATACAACAACCAAATTCATAACATAGGTATTACCCCCGAAAATGAAGAGGACAATATTGTCAAGTATGCCTCATCCCACTCATAAGCAAAGCTGGAAGTAATTTCCGAACCGTTTAAGATACAGACACAAAATTCACAACATAGGTATCACCCCCGTTAACGAAAAGGGCCGCAGGGTCAAGAAAATATACCCTAAGATAACTTATAAGCATAGTTGGTTGTAATTTCCGATCTGTTTAAGATATAGTCACCAAATACATAACATAGTAATCGCCCCCGACTATTAACTGGGCTGCAGCGTCAAGCANTCTGTTTAAGATATAGTCACCAAATACATAACATAGTAATCGCCCCCGACTATTAACTGGGCTGCAGCGTCAAGCACACCCTAAGCCCTCTTATAAGCATAGTCGCCCTCCATTACCCACCTACCAAAGCTATAGGCACAAAATTCACATCATAAACATCACCTCTGATGAATAACAGGGTGGTAGGGTAAAGTAAACTTTAAGGCAACTTAAAAGCACAGCCAACCAACATTTCCCATCCACCGAAGCTATAGNGGTGGTAGGGTAAAGTAAACTTTAAGGCAACTTAAAAGCACAGCCAACCAACATTTCCCATCCACCGAAGCTATAGACGTAAAATATATAACATACACATCGAAGCCGACAACGAACAGGATGGTAGTGTCAAGTAAGCCCTAAGACCTCGAGTACTCATAGTTGGCTACGATACCCAACCCACCGAAGCTATATTCACCAAAATCATATCATAGGCTGCACATCCGATGACAAACAGGTTGGTATGGACAAGTACACACAGGTTGGTATGGACAAGTACACACAGGTTGGTGTGGACAAGTACACACAGGTTGGTATGGACAAGTACACACAGGTTGGTATGGACAAGTACACACAGGTTGGTATGGACAAGTACACACAGGTAGGTATATACAAGTACAAACAGGTTGGAATGGACAAGTACACACAGGTAGGTATATACAAGTACAAACAGGTTGCTGTGGGCAAGTACAACCAGGTTGGTATGGACAAGTACACACAGGTTGGTATGGACAAGTACAAACAGGTTGGTATGGACAAGTACACACAGNAACAACCAAATTCATAACATAGGTATTACCCCCGAAAATGAAGAGGACAATATTGTCAAGTATGCCTCATCCCACTTATAAGCACAGCTGGAAGTAATTTCCGAACCGTTTAAGATACAGACACAAAATTCACAACATAGGTATCACCCCCGTTAACGAAAAGGGCCGCAGGGTCAAGAAAATATACCCTAAGATAACTTATAAGCATAGTTGGTTGTAATTTCCGAACTGTTTAAGATATAGTCACCAAATACATAACATAGTAATCGCCCCCGACTATTAACTGGGCTGCAGCGTCAAGCATACCTACCTCATGCGTCCTTTTCCTGGCAAGAATGTTACTGCACAGGAAGACATTTTCAACACGCGCCTCAAAAAAAGCTATAAAGACAAGCACATTACGGTCCAAGTGAGGTTTTATAGGGTCAGCTTTGGAAATACCAGCAATAAACAAAGTGATTCTGCTTGTTCAAACAGCCTGCATTTTACACAACATCATCAGAGAAAGAGATGGCATCAAGACCAAGACTGCATATCGTACACCCGAGGGGAAAATGTAGGAGAGCGCGGAAGTGCTACAGACCCTGTTCCCGAGCAGTTTAGAAAACCAGGCCAAGAAGCTGTAGAAGTGAGAAATAATTTTCAAAACTATTTCCTTTGTTATACTACTATAGGTAACATAACATACACACAGTAATAATACCAATTGTTAAAGAGTGCGTTATTTAGCTAAAGGTTTTGTTATGCTGCTTTAGGTTGCGTTTTAAGATTAATAACATACTCATTACCATATGTCAAGTTCACATTATGTCTTTTGTCGGCCATAGCATGTACGTAATTGTACCAACAAAAATATTAAAGCTTTGTTCTAAATTACCTGTTAAATTTAGTGATTCACCAACCTCATCACACTATTCGCGTGTTGTTCCGGTGTTTTAGAAGTCACTGTGGCAGTCGTTCCACAACATGGTCTCGACTGAACTTGCGAAATCTGCACTTCGCATTCCACATCAGTCAACCTTCTATCATATATTGTATTCTTCGCCGAAGTACTCGCTAGATGTTATCTACCAACAGGAACTGCACTCTGTTTGCTCACAGTATTCTCAACCGACATCCCGACCCAGGCTGAAACCAGAGCGCAAACGACATTTGTAATGTCTGGAACCTGCGGCGAGCCTCGTACCCGAGGTCTTAGACCAGTGACGAGTCTCATGCCC
>NQII01006927.1:59793-107599 GCA_002778355.1 Clitarchus hookeri | reverse complement strand
TGCTAAAATCACAATGTTAATGTTTTTAAAATGTGCAAATAATGAAAACTATTTTACGTACAGAAGTGAGACAATTAGCACTGAAAGAAGATGCCAGGAGCTACTTCAAGGCATCTGTAAAATCGTACGATTTTTTTTTTAAATTTAAATAAAAAATTTGGAAAAAAAAGGAAATTTTTTCATAATTTTATTCGTGGCTGCCCCTGAATTTGTGTAAAATAACTTTTCCTAAACATGCCTTAAAATGAATTAAGACAAGATTTTTCAATTGCTCTTGTTACATTTTTTGCACGTTGTTTGGTTTGTTCTATTCGTACGTTACAAAAACAACAAAATTTCGACTTTGACTTGCTATTTTATAGAAACCATGCAATCTAAAAAAAAATTTAATAGCAGCGAAAAGTAGTCACGCATAATATCTACAAGACGAACAATATGAGGTGCAGATATTAAATAATTTTTTTCGTAGGCAACACCCATAAGCTATTGGGTGAGAGCACTACGAGCCTAGGTTGGTGTTAATCTTAATAGCAGAGTATTCTTAACGTATAATTGTGTCAGCTATAAAGTGGATTCACTGACAGTAGTGGACGTGACATATTTATTAAAGACTAGTGGCAGCTTGATTCTCGTTCATCATGCGTTTGCCTTCTCCCAGGGTGTTTCATTCTAACATCATTAATGGGGCCGCGGTGGTGTATTAGNCTGGTCGGCGGGTTTCCTCATGGATCTCCCGTTTCCCCCACCCGCTGCATTCTGAAGCTGCTCCATACCTGCCTCACTTCACTCTCATCGGCTTTTAAGACGTCGATGTTAAGAGCAGCATAAATCTCTCCACTCCCCACTAACGTTATTGAACAATCTGGTTTTAGCCAAAACAAGAGGGTGGTTACCACACATGTTATTCCGTCACCATTGGAGCGCTTGCGCCATCCTCGAGTCTTCACATGCTTTTGGCCACGTCCAAGAATAATTTTTTTCATGTGTGGGAGGGGGTGGGCGTAGTGGTGTAGCAGTCACACTACGCGCCTCCCACCAAGGCGAGNTCCACTAGTAGGACAGCACAAGAACGTAACTGATCATTTAATATTTTTAAAATTTGCTTGGCACTTAAAACAAGAGAAAAATATATCAGTAATTGCAATGTTACGAGTTCGTAGGACATAAATTCNTTGCTTGGCACTTAAAACAAGAGAAAAATATATCAGTAATTGCAATGTTACGAGTTCGTAGGACATAAATTCATTTTTAACTTGTTAGTCGAAGTCTACAGATCCTTTGAAGCTAGAATTGAATAACTATGTAATTAAAATAACAGTTTTGCCAACTTCGTGAGAAAATAATTTACCAAAGTGAACTTTTTAGTATAATATTTTGCGCAGCAAAACAAAAGTTTTACAAATTTACCACATATGAAAAACTCTACGTGAATGCATCACTTTGCTACAACATTTTTTCGCAAAGATGGAAAAAATTGCTTTCTGGGATTGCTCTTTCTTGGATTTTCTATACTGTCCGCCATAAACATATGAACATTTAATTATAGTGTTTAGCATTAATCCATATCCTTTACCCTCTTAATGCGTTCAACAACCATACCACACAATAAACATATCAGGCTAGCAGATATTATTAAATAATTTGACCAACAAGCGCCATCAATATTTAAAAAGAGGTGAACACGTTTTAGCAATATTTAGGACCTATTAAAAGAAATATGAGTCTCGCATTTAACATCAGCTAGTAATATGCGTAAGTTACATGGCAACAAAAAAATTTTATATCACCAAAGAAACTTTTCAATACACACGAATGGTCTGATGGGTAATTTATAAATTTAAAATATTTCATTTGACTGTCATCTTATATGAACAATTAATTCTTACTTCATGTTCGCCACCTACTTGAGTCACTGGTCACGTAAATTTAAGCCTTGAGACTCCCGCCTACCAGGCTCTTGAATTCCGTTACAGAGTGTTAGCAATTCACGTTTTTCTGGGAAACTGTTAAACGTGCGTCCAATATGCTGGTATACGAAAATAACACGCACTTCAGACAAGGGCTTTCGAGTGCCTTCAAGACGTCACGCACATTAGAAACACCATATCAGAGTACTCCGAAATGGCTAATAAACAGTTTTTTTTCCAAAGCTTTTCATCTCAAAATATGTGCTTCAGATACATACGAAACTACTCAAGGGTCCTGCACTGAACCTTCCAGCGGACTTTCCACCAATAAAATAACAGGGTCATTACTCAAACTCCCAGAGGTACACGCAGCACGACGAGGACATTGCACATCAGTTCAGAGCGTTGCCTTTAGTGGCGATGGCGTACTTGACGCGTGAGGTACTGTCGCCCGTATCGCTCCTGCGCCCCTCGGCCTCAAACAAGGGAAAAGCTCCAGGGACGCGTGACGAAGAAGGGTGCAGATTGATTTCATTAAAGACTTGACCATATGTCAGCATTCATCTAGTCGTACAGTTAGATAAAATTGGGAAATAATAAAATCAATTATTTTTCTCCAGCGTCGGCGCTCTCAGCCGTCTTCGGCGCTATCCGCACGGCGAGGTTAGCAGGGTTGTGTAGCGCGCACACACGGTAATGCTGTCATGGCGCGGAAACGACGTACCCGCACCATGACAGCAAACTCACCTCCCAGTTGGAGAGGATGAGCAGGCAGTCTTTTAGAGCTGAGTTTTATTTAGACGACAGCCGTGCCGCCTAGCGGGTAACTAGGGGCGCCTACGTCAGTATAAGGTGGACTAGCGACGGGGTAGCGTCGTATTCCTCCACCAGTGTTGACGGACATAGTGGTAGCCTGTCCGAGGGGCCACCCAGAGTTGACCCGTGACCACGCGCACGAGCCCTCGTCCACGGCTCCAGACGGCAATGCACTGTGAGACACATATAGGTGAGTGTACCTTATAGTCGTTCGCCACGGGGAAAAAAATTATTTTATATTTGTACCACGTGTTTCTTAACTTTTAAACATTATCAGTGATTACTCTTTCTTCGCAAAAAAGAAAATCGAGAATATAGTTTTTGCATTATTACATGCTAAAATCACAATGTTAATGTTTTTAAAATGTGCAAATAATGAAAACTATTTTACGTACAGAAGTGAGACAATGAGTACTGAAAGAAGATGCCAGGAGCTACTTCAAGGCATCTGTAAAATCGTACCATTTTTTTTTTAAATTTAAATAAAAAATTTGGAAAAAAAGGAAATTTTTTCATAATTTTATTCGTGGCTGCCCCTGAATTTGTGTAAAATAACTTTTCCTAAACATGCCTTAAAATGAATTAAGACAAGATTTTTCAATTGCTCTTGTTACATTTTTTGCACGTTGTTTGGTTTGTTCTATTCGTACGTTACAAAAACAACAAAATTTCGACTTTGACTTGCTATTTTATAGAAACCATGCAATCTAAAAAAAAATTTAATAGCAGCGAAAAGTAGTCACGCATAATAT
The DNA here is from genome assembly GCA_002778355.1 of Clitarchus hookeri. NCBI lineage: Eukaryota > Metazoa > Arthropoda > Insecta > Phasmatodea > Phasmatidae > Clitarchus > Clitarchus hookeri. The sequence goes on along the minus strand of NQII01006927.1, from coordinate 104,124 downwards.
CTACAAGACGAACAATATGAGGTGCAAATATTAAATACATTTTTTTCGTAGGCAACACCCATAAGCTATTGGGTGAGAGCACTACGAGCCTAGGTTGGTGTTAATCTTAATAGCAGAGTATTCTTAACGTATAATTGTGTCAGCTATAAAGTGGATTCACTGACAGTAGTGGAAGTGACACATTTATTAAAGACTAGTGGCAGCTTGATTCTCGTTCATCATGCGCTTGCCTTCTCCCAGGGTGTTTCATTGTAACATCATTAATGGGGCCGCGGTGGTGTAGTAGTTAGATTACTCGCTTCCCACCTAGGCGAACCGGGAGTTTCACGTGTAGGTAACGTGGCGGACGTTGCCACTCGCTGGCAGGTTTTCTCGGGACACTCCCATTTCCTCCTGCCCTTCGCCATCAGCGGCACTCAAGAGCTCGCTGGCGAGCGCCAAAAAAAACCTCTCAACTCTTAACTCTTCACTGAGAACAAAAATGTTTTGTTGAACAAAACGAATATTGTCTGGTGCAACCAAATATGTCGTTTGTATAGGGGCAGTTAAATATGTCGTTGTTGAAACCAAATTAATATATATATTTTTTTTTTCGTTTCTGCAAGCCCCGAACTAATATTTCGTTGGCGGAACTAAAGATATTAGTGATTCTACGTACATAAAAAGATTTCTGCTGTCATACAAAATGTGAGTGAGAACTTCACAGAGATTCCAACCCGGAACATTCGCGCCAGGACACTGCGCCCTAGCAACGTCATTTAAAGTGACTGTTGATGAAACGCGAGTGTTTTTTTTAAATACGCAACTGTCAAATGTAGTAAAACATATGTAAATAAATATTTCAAGATTTACCGCTTTAGATTTCATTTCCCTGTTGAACGTGTTTTATTGGGATTTCATACCATTATTAGACATCAATAAATGTATTAACAAACACTGTTATTGTCCTCATTGTCACGAAATCTGCAAACAAGCTCTTGGGCTGTATTTTATAACAAGGGCAAGCAAATTAGTGGCAATGAAGATACACGCAGTTGATTAAATTAAACATTTTGTTGACAGTTAAATTTTTTTTCCCCCGCCAGAGAAGTTTTCTTTATTCAAGTGTGTGTTTAGGTAGACGAACAAAATCAATTTGGTTGCTTCTCGTGCTTTGTTTACCAACCAAAATGTTTTGTTGGAGGCTGCTAAATATATATTTGGCCATATGCAAACAAGCATTTGGTTGACAGGAATAAACCTTCCAGTGTTTCCAAGAATCGCCAAAACCTTGAAGGTAGGTATGGGTAGGGCTTAGCGTCTCGTTGACACCGAGGACATCAGAGACGGAGCCATGTGCTCAGGGAAGCAGGCGCGCGGAAGAAATAGGGCATGTCCGGTGGTAGAGAAACCGCACCAGCATTCACCTGGAATGATTCCCTGAAACCATGGGAAACCGGAATCAGGACGGCTGGACTGGGATTCGAACCCAGGTCCCTTCGAATGCGATTTTGGGTTTACCGCTGCGCCACTTCGATCTGACTAACTCCTTCGAGCTCACTCCGTTGGTCAAAGCTATGCCACAGAATAGACGAATGCACATAGACGAAATGACGTGGCGGTTCCTTTGATGTTGGCTTACCCATGCCCTGGCCGCCTGGCGAGGCTCTCAGAGAGCCGCAAGCGTCATTGGTGACCGCGTAATGCTTCATTTTTCCTTAATTTTGTTGGGTGGTGGGCTACCGAGTAGGTTACCAGGCGCTTATTGGCGAAAGACGTTTCGTAATTTTACTGATCAGTGACGCCATTTTGCTACAGCGTGAAACTGATGTTCGCTCTATAAGCCGTTGTTTTACCTCTCACCCTTGAGGTCCATACGGCAGTTATAATAACACTTGGCTGGTTTTTTGGGGGGGGGGGGTAAAATTTCCTTTGCCGTACGACGCTAAAGTGACAATATCAGGGATTCCAAAAATTCTGTATCTGCATTTGGACACACAACATTTTCCGACTTTATTTCCATTTTATTTTTGTAAATAAGAATTTTTTAAACATATTTGTTTGTTTAAATAATTATTTCCACAGTTATTTAAATCTAAATTTAAATAAAATTATTATAACATTAATGAATTAATTTCCGAGTGTTAAACGGATATCTTTAACATTATCATAACAACTTATATTATTCTTTTTATAAAATATATAAACTGAAATAAAACAATGGTCAGAAAAATTATTAGTAAAAAAACCCTAGGTAATGCTTTTATTACTTATTAAAATATAATTACAAATATTCGTTACTTCGAAAGTCTCATTCAGATCACTAACGTATTTTAAGTTTGGTTTATGTTTTAAATTGCTTCTTCTAAGGATAAGAAAATTAAATAAAACATCCTTCTAGCAAAGAATAAAACAAACAAACAAAACACAACAATGCTCTAATCCAGCTACGTTTCTGCACTTTTAAAATAAATTTCGCTTTAGATATAAATTAATATAACTGTCATAATGATAAGATTGAGTGCGTACATAAAACCCGGCATAAAATCAGAATTACATTTTCTTAAACTATTTAAACATAAACGTTTCTAACATTACATTAGTCAGTTATAGAAATACGATCCTGCTATTTAACATTATAATATATTTTCTTAAAATCGGCCAGTACCTACTACGTAATATGAAACTTAGTTGATCAAACTAGTAATACATATCAAAATTAAAAACACCAGAACCTGAAGGTACTTCTTTATCTAAAACCTGTCAATAATTACATTTATAATAGGAAAAACCTAATTTTATATTGTTTTCCTTTTATTAAAGATACAGTGTTCAATTAACTTTCAACAATAAATCACCTAATTCATTGTTTTTCGATATTATTATGTTAGGATGTGCATAACATCTGATAAATGCACTTTGTGCCTTTAAAGAATAATAAACAAACAAGAAGTATCACAATATATCGATGAAAGTAATCTTATACCATCCTTTCAATAAAATTTGTTACAATTTGTAATAGCACCTAATATGTTTCATAAATGAATATAAATTTACTTAGTTTTATAAACAAATTTTTATCAAAAACAAATTTTCGACATCACTCATTTTTATGTAAGATGATTTCTACCGAAAATCATTACACTGGATTCATTATTTTTATAGCAGTACTAGGATAACCTACAGCTTCAATAATAATTATTGATATGAAATTTTAGAAAGGAATATAGAAGCGCACATATAAATTAAAATTCTGTATCATAATTTCTAGTTAAAAATCTTTCTTATAAAAATAAGCATTATTACGAAAAGCGTATTAATTCTTAACTCAATTTCAATTATATTAATTTTGGTAATTTATATTAAAAATTTCAAATTAATTTTTAACCGGTTTTAATTTCTAAGAACTTTTATGTAATATTAAATAATTAATATATTGTATGAGCCATTAATATTACCAAATATATATTTTTAAACATGTGAATATAAACAGTTATAAGAACATGCAAAATGTATTTCTTTATAACGAAATTAATAAAAACGTTTTGAAAACTAACTTAAGGAACTCCAGAATTGGGTAATATTATAAACTGCATTTATTTCAGAAATTGTGTTGTATTCTCCCCAAGTACTTATTTTGCTTTTAAAAACCCACAAACATATTTTCTTGCAACAAAACCAGAATTAAACGCTCTTGAAAATAAACTTATACGTCACCTATAAATCATAATGATGTAAATTTTTTTATATTCTCAGTTTAAAAGAATTCAAATTGTACAATTAATGGGAATGTTAAGAGGAGGGAAAATTAGCGAAATATTTAAACTAAGTTCTAGCCGAGGATTTTGTCACTGAAATTCGGTGGAAGGTTTAAAATTAGTAGAAATATTTATAATCCGACTATTTTAAAAGTAGTTAGAAATCGGCAAACTTAACATATTTAAGTAAATAAAATTGATCAATTTACTTTTTAATAATTGTATGCTGTTATGAAAGGTAACCTTTTTACGCATGGTTGTAGGTATATCTATGTAGTCCATTTACACGTATTTCTAACATTTCTGAAGCCCTGCTAATGCTAGAATATTACACCAAAACGACAGCGCACCACATATTCACGCACTGAAATTAATATTGCCCTGTGCGTTCGGCAGGAAAAAAAAGCCCTTCTTATTCCAAATTCTTTTGTGGGTGGAAAACGACTAAATCATTACATTTACTATGTCTCTGTGCGCACGGCGAGTCATACCGGAGTGTGCTGATTTAGGGAGAGGATTATATACGAGAATTAAGTAGAATATGTATTTCGATTTCTTTCCAACAGTCACAATTGTGGTTGTTATGCACCTCTAAAAATCGAAATTATAATTACACTTTTTTTTAAATATCAAAAACTATTTCAGATTAAGCAACAAATCTTCGAACAGTGTCAACGAAAGGGAGCTCTTAAATTTGTGGGAATTTGGTGATAATATTATTGGTTGACATCATATTTGACATTCAATTTCGAAACACTGTAATTAATGTTTCGTTACGGTAGGTCCTCCAGCGCGTGAAAATTGACAAAAATGTGTTCTTGTCGGGACTTGTTCAGGAAGATGTTTTAAATATATCAGCATGTTTTATTTTTAAAGTTGTGCGTACTAATGCCTGAGAGGGAAGCAGCCAGAAACGCAGTGAAATTGAACAACTAGGCCGTCAAAAAAATTTGAAGTACGAAAAAAATTATGTTAATTTGGTTATTGCCACCAAAGTCTGGCACCACACTGATAAGGTGGCATGTTATACGTATAACAATGTTTCCAGGCGTTATATGTGTATTTTCTTGATAAAAATAGCCACAGCAGACCGAATTGTTAGCTTACTTTCTGAAGGAAAGAAGGACTTATTGGATCACTTTCCTGTCTGTGTGTGTATGAGTGTGTGGCTGTATGTGTGTGTCCCCCCTTTCAATTTTTGAATGCGTCAAACCGAATGTAATCAAACTCGGTACAAATATAGTTATTACTAAGGACACCTGACTAATTTTCGACCACGCCGGTCACATGCTTTCTAAATGGCGGCCATTTTAATAATTAGGGTGATATGTCATACTCGGGAACCATTCCGCCAATTTAAACCAAATTCTGTATGCTGCAGAGCATCGTGTAGGTATTAAATTTTTAAATGTTTAGTGTTGTTAGTCCGCCATTTTGGAACTAGCACCAAATTAAAAATTAAATATTTTACATTTTATCTCGAAAACTATCAAAGAAATTCTCACCAAATCTAGCATGTAAGTAACACAATGACAGGCCAATTAACGTAAATAATTGAAGTTGATAAGGCTCTAATTTTCAAAATGGCGGCCATACAACTATTTTCTGTTTATTTTAAATATCTACCGTATAATTGCAAACATTTCGACCAAATATTCTATTCTGAATGTATCTAATACAAGCATCATACATATATACCAACACGTAGTCACATTTGTCAGCCATTTTTTTAGATAGCGTCACATAAAATTGTTAGGACATATCTCGGTAAACAATTACTTGATTCCTACCAAATTTGGTAAACAAGTAGTACTTCGCCAGATGATGTTACACAATATATTTTATGTATGCCAGTCACTTATTTTTGAAATGGCGGCCATATACTTATCATAGCTTAGAAGGTTTATTCACCGAAACTATGTAACAATCTATTCCAAATTAAGGGGCCACGGAGGCTGAGGGGTTAGACTGCTCGCATCCCCCCAAGGCGAACCGGGTTCAATCCCCGGCCGGGTCACTCCCGGATTTTCACAAGCGGGAATCATGCCAGACGATGCCGCTGGTTGGCGGGTTTTCTTAGGGTTCTCCCATTGCTCCCCCGCTTGCATTCAGGCGCTGCTCCATTATCACTTCATTTCACCCACATCGGCTCTCAAGACCTTGTTAAGAGCCGCCCAAATCTCTCAACTCAAATCTACACAATTCCAAATTAACTTTGTATACAGGCAGTAGATATTACAACTACCAACAGTGTCTGCATACAACATATTTTGACCGCAATTTTGTAAGATAGCGGCACATGGATAAATAAAAATTTTATATCATATCTCGGGAAACATTGAACCCATTCGTACCAATTTTGGCGAAGAACTGGTATTGTGGTTGGCCATTTAACTATATATATTTTTTTTAAGTGTGGCAGACACTTATTTTCAGAATGGCGTCTATAAAATAATTTTAGCGTAGTATGCTATGTATACGTAACTTTGTATACTGTCAGTATACGATCGTCGAATGTGCTAATACATAACGTTTTGTTCTCCATATATGAAGATCGTCAAATGAAATATTATGGAGGTTGTATGCCATATCTGAGGGACCCAATAAACAGATTTTCATCAAATTATTCATACAAGTAGCCCTATGGTAGGCTATGTAAACTTGCATGTTTTAATTGGCTTGGTCACTTATTTTTTAAATAACTGCCCTCTAAATATTTTATGTTAGTAAACGCTATCATTTGAAATATTAGACCGATTAAATTCAAAGTTTATACTTGAAGAATCCTACCTCCGTAATGCAGTTGATTGCACGCTAGCAAATGGTACGAGGTTTTCTGGGTTCGCGTCCCGGGTTAAGGCACATGTGTATTTGTAATTATCTCACTTATTTTGCGTGTGTTTCAGTTTTCATCTTTAATGATATTACTTTCAACCAGAAAAGTCCTACCTACCAACTCATTTTTTAAGAAATTATTTAAACATTAACATCACCCATGTTGAGGAAATTAGGTCCATTAGTTATGTAAGTAGACTCTTAAATTCGAATCAGTGGAGAACCACTGATTTGCAGTGAAATTCAACTACTCGAATCAGGGAAAATATCTCCACTTAGAATCAGTGGAAAACCACTGTTTGTTTCAGTGAAAAGATTTCACTGGCTGAATTAGAGGCGTGAAATAATTTCACTGATTGTATAAGTGACGGCAAACTACAGTGGCGAATTAGATGTTGTTTTTTTTAATCAAATTTAGCCAAATAATTACGAGAAATAAACATATTTACCATAGTTTACTATTTATATTGCGCAATTTACCGTAATTTAAAAAAGTAAGAAATTTTCCGTAGGTGGCAGCGCTATAACTTACACACCCTTTCCAATTCGTTTTCAGACCATTACCTTCCCATCTTAGCTACCAAGTTAAGTTGATATAAATAAGATGAAAATATATGTGTTATAATTCCTTATGGAATGCGTGAAGTTTTATATCTTATGCCCATACTTTTCGTTTTTGGCTTTATTGGTACCGTCAGGATTGATAAAAAGAATAGTACACATGACTGCACCCTCTTCGCCACATTACTGCAATTTAAACCTTCAAACAGAGCGCTGTGATGATTACACAACATCAACAAAAAGAAAGACGTTAAAACGGAATGAAAGACTGAATGGTCGTGTTACCTCATAAAATGGTGTTTTGAAAGACAAAACACATTTTAGAAAGTACTTTGTTTTGGTTTTATTAGTTTATACGTTATTTAACTTGATACACGTTGTTTAACGGTCATTTTTAAACGTTGTTCGACGGTCATTTGTACACGCTGTTTAAGCAATCCATCAGTCAAAAATCAAATCACTGAGAAACCGTGAAAAAATGGCTGGCGAATCAGTGGGAAATGTCGCTAAATAAATAAGTAAAGGAAAAATTGGCATTTTTTGCTGATTCATCAATTACATTCACTGAAGTACATTTGAATCAGTCAGATACTGTTAACTGATTGAAACATTGAAATTCTCACAGGTTCAGATTTAGAGTGTAACTTCTTTTTTTTTATGCTTTTAATTCATTAACCCGAGGAGGTGCTAAAACATCTTAATTTAAAACTAACTAATATTTTGAAAATACTTAAAACCGGATACATGAGCAACGTAATTTTCAGGCAGTTAAAATCTTAGGCTTTGTTTAGTATTTGTTTAATTAGATATAAAAATTACAGTTTATCTGTTTTCGTAATGCGTGAATAAGAGCAGAATTCAGGTAGCATCAGAAACGAAACAAAGTAGGTGGAAAATCAATGGTCGATGCTTCCTTTAGACACATACATACGTCCTTAAAGCGAAAATAAAATTATCTTACAGAGATATAGTAAGGTTGCCACCAAGTTACCACAAATATGGAGACCTCTATTTAGACGCTGAGGACGTGAACTGTAAGACTACCCTCCGTTGCAACATTTTGTAAACTAACATATTTTCTTTTACCATAATATGTGTGTACAACAAAAAATATAAAACATTACCTTAAATTTTGAAAGACTGTGCCGCGATCCATGTTTATTTACGATAAATTAATCAGAATGTGCAAATCAACTAAATTAATTATCTTGTCGGGACTAACATAAGTTTTGCGTTTTCGAAAAAAACAGCATGTTTGTGTTGAAATGCGGGTACTAATGCCTTATGTCTATTCACCAGTTTTGTGGTTTTGAATGGTCGTGTTGCCGTGTGGAGGCTTACTTCACGTAAGCAGATTAGTTGTTTATTATGTATTGTTACAGGTATTATATGCCAAAGCAAATGTGTAAGATTACAATATGTGACAAAGAAATGGCACAGTTTTATTGAAGAGTGAATACAGATTTATTTAATATGGTTACGGTTAAAAAAACCTGCTCGAAATTAGAGCCCCCACCCCTATCCCTCTTTTCATTACATTTTTAATGGCAATGCTGAAGGGACTGAGGAACCAACTCCAATAAACTACGATATATTCGTAATGCCTGGCATGGGTTATGAACAGGTAGCGGAAGTCCTTGATCATTTTCCACGTCATTAGTATACACCTGAAACGTTGAACAACCCCGTAAGTAATAACCTAGTGTATGTAGGTCCGGCGACCTAGGTGGCCTTGTCATAGGGCCTCCTCTTCCAATCCAGCGTTGCGGATATGTTGCGCCCAAGTACTACTTGAACACATGTGAAGTGCGCTGGTGCTTCGTTGTGCGTGTGCCACAGTTCACGTCGTAGGTGCAGTGGTGCATACTCCAGTAACTCTGGAAGCCATCCTCCAAGAAATTTCGGTGCGAGGATCCATTGAAACACCCAAGAATTACGTGGCGACATTTATAAGATACGTGCAGTATCTTGATACTTTCTCAATTAAACATTTGAGGAATCAGACCCTGCGTGAGGTGTTTCATTGTCTCCTAAACATGTCATATACCACAAGCGTTCTATACGTCTCAACGGCCCCTTCGGTTGCCTCAATTCACCAATCCCAGGATTGGTTTCAGGGTTCACCGGTCAGTTCGTCCTACGCCCTCTGATATCACTAAGAGTACTTAACATTTAACTTAGGCGTGGTGGAATAATGTAAAATGTGTTTAAACATGAGAAGTCATCACTTTGGCAGGCTTATATGTGACGAGCACCAGCATTCTTGGTATGTTTACTAGGTCTCTACTCGGTCGGATCCAATCATATTATATCGGCGCTTCCTATCCTCCAGTTTGGTCGACGAAACTCCTTTTCGCTTAGTTGGTTTGGACCATGCCCCGGTACACCATATGCCTCCTGTAGCTGTTGGTCGGGATCTGGGACGTGATCCTTGTCGCCCGCTGCCGTTGGTTGTTGAGCGTACAGCATCCGCGACCAGCCTCATATCTATACAATCCCCAGCCAACCACAGTCAGATGTTCTCATATCTTTAGCGATCCCTTCAGCGTTTTAAGGTTTCCTTCCATTTAATTTATTTCATGAACTTTACGAAAAGTTTACTTGAGGAGTATCACATGCTTTTACTAAATAAATACTTAATAACAAAAAATTTACTTCGCAATTTTAAGCTCCCCTCTCAAAATACAGTTCGCGAATCTAGCACTCGTTACTAAGTTCAATCCCTGCTGTAAGTAGCAAACGGTTTAAAACTCTATGCACAGTCCTAAGCACGAACAATCCTGTAGAAATTCAGTGCATACCGATACATACCATTTGCATGCAGGTTTTAGCGTAGATAAACTGCGGTGGCAATAGCAACATTGTTGAGGATCTCCCGCGCCCTTATAACAGCCAGCAGTAAGTCGTGAAGAACTGCTCCGATGAACTCGCTGGCGCTGGCGGTGCCGAACCTCACTCGTTACTTGCCTGTCGGCCTCTGCCCCTCTCTGGCATGACTCTTCCACAGGCGTAAAAACAACTGCGAAGTAGCACGCCAGCGCTAGTTGCAACACACAAAAAAAAAGCATGTATACCTGGTGTGAAACATCCTGAGTCTCCACTTTTTGCTATGTAATTCACCGAATTAGTTGCCTATAGGTCGGCAAACAACCTAACAACTTCCCGAACCTGATACCGATTACGACATTCCTCTGAAAACATAAAATTTTGAACACTGTTCCCCTTTCCCGGCTGTCTCAAGACACCTTGAAGCGAGTATATATGGACCCCACAGAACCACCTTGATTTGCCCCTTTACTTTTCTTCCATATCAACCGCAGCTGATGAGCCTATACTCCGGTCGTACATTACTTTTTTTTTTTGCTTCTGTCTTTAACATTTATATTCAACACCTATTTAAACCCGAGTACATATCATGGAGGTAATTTCATAGGCATTTTGCGTCATGCATTCACACCTCCCATGGGTTGCTCTTATTGCGGCAACGATTTACCCCGATTGCAACCAACTTCAGCGCTCCAAGTTTTTTATGGGGATAAATCCTTATTCTGGACCATGCACTTACTATAATTTTTTCTGTTTCCGCACATAAAATGCCACCCCAATACAGGCCAGTTCACCAATATACAGTCCCAGTGACAGCCGCATAACTTTAGCCTCAGTACAATAAAGTTTACATGCACTATCCCATCTTACAAGAAACATATTGTTACTTTACCTATACACAGCTTATATGTTACAGTATAACAGTTAATATTAGGTGACACCTGAGTGTCACACGTCTGTTAGTATGAAAGTATTTTATTCATAGTTAAATCGAAATTAAAATTATGTTTTATCTATAAATTAAAATGTTTCGTTTTTGATTAATATGTATAATAACAGAAAAAAATAAGTGTGCTGGTAATACCTGGTCAGAAATAGTTCTCATGTAGAATATCATTAAATTGAGTCCGCTCAAATAAGGGTGCGTTATCCTTTTAGTGTAGTGTCCAGGGCACTCGCCTCCCACCACGGCGATCCGGATTCGATCCCCGGCGGTTTCACTCCCGGATTTTCGCATGTGGGAATCGTGCTGGACGATGTCACTTGCCGGCGGGTTTTCTCGGGGTACTCCAGTTTCCCCCGCCCTTGCATTCCAGCGCCACTCCATTCTAGGGTTTCATTTCTGTCATGCCCGGGGATGACGGTCACCTACGGGTCCCAGCTGGAAAGACCGTCACTCGGAGGGTGTTGCTTTGCCCTGGGTGCACTCCCCACACGCCATTATTATTTTAGTGTAATTTTATAGACTTAGTTAAGCTTTGTTTGCATGAAGTGAAGCAATACCTTGGAAGTAGTACTTCAGTATGGCGTCAGAAAAGTTGGAAGTAACCATGAATTAACTCTAAATTGTCGCTCCGATGCCCGCCCAAATGTTCAAACCGAACGGTTTTTGGAATATTGAGATTCATCTACGACGAGGCGATTGTTGTGTGCCAACACACGCTCACTGTAATATAGTCTATTCGAGGTTTTTTCACACTTTTAGAATCAAACATTTGAAAAATCACCCCGTGTATGACGTGTTTAGTTGTCTTCTAAACTTGTCATGTATCATAAACATTTTATACTTCCATTAACGTATAAGTACATGAGTTTTATTAAATTGAACTCTTTTTATATTTTATTCACAAATTATAATATTTAGTTTATAGTTAATATTAATAAAAAACAGGGAGGAAATAGATGTGTTGCAAATGCCTTGCACGAAATAGTTCTTAGGCAAAATACAATTACACTGAGTGCCCACGAAAGCGATGCGTTGTCCCTCTGGTATTATATTCTAGACTTCGTTAAGCTTTGTATGTATGAGGCGGAGGAATATCCTGGCAGCATAACTTAAGCAGTGCTTCAGAAAAGTTGGAAGTAACTGTGAATGGACTATAGTTAAATATGCCATCTCTCGTGAATGATGCTTCACCAGTGGAGAGGATTGTTTAAGTGAAACCCGTGTTTCCTGCATCCTGACTTAGCAACCATACTGTAGAAAAAATTCTAGTAAACTTCCTGAACTGTAATGGAAGTTTTTAACCTATACAGTGTATGGAAATAGTACTACGTATCAGTCTGGAAATATGGGGATGTTTAGCATCGCTACTATACAAAGTTGGGAACTTCCCTACGCGTTTGACTCTTTCCTGAGCAACTGTAGGAAAAATACCATGGATGCATGGGAAAATATTTTACCGTTCGCAATTGGTTACTGTACGTATACACTCATATAGTAAATGCACAAATAGTTTGTTAGAGTGGTCTGGCGGACGAAGCTACTGCCCTGGCTGGAAGTGGAACGTGCGTGGTCTCTCCAGACGTGGTACGTGACTCGCCGGAGATGGTGATGTGTTCCGTCTGGCAGCAGAGCGCGTCGCGTGCCGATGCGTGGGATACCAGCCACGCAGTCCCTAAACAACGTCCTAAATACCACGCCAACGATCACCAGTTGCGTGTCTTCTTGTGCACACACTTAGGCTCTTCCTTCGTCCACCTAGGAGGCCAGAAGTCGAGCGATACATCGCGGCTGACCGGTTGCTTGCGACGAGATGCGTGTTTCCCAACCGTACAAGAAACCTATTCTTATTCAGTTGCGAGAGTATCGTCGAGTGACGACGACCTCGTTGTATGCAACATGTACGTAAACGCTCGCGGAAACGCACGGAGTTTTTTTTTTTTTGGTTAACTTCAATTTTTATCAAAACAAAAAAAAACGGTGGTTCAAAATTTCAAGTGATTGCAGGGACCGTGTTCAGTTTGAACAAACATATAGGATGAGTAGGGAATGTTTTGAAGAGATTGAAAGACTGATAGCGGCAGTAATAAGAAAAAAGATACTAAATAACGTGAAGCAGTCGGAGTCGCAGAAAGACTATTATTAACTTTAAGGTACGTATAAAGTTTTAATCTATAGTTTAATTATGTTGGTATTATGGGACCGGCAGGCGGCAACTGTCAATGCAGCGCAAAGAAAGCCGACAACAGCGCGACAGTTCATTTCTCCTCAGCGTCGCCCATTATACCTGATCTTGGTAATGGCAGTTATGATGCTTTCAATAAACAAAAATAAAATAATTTTCATTCCGCTGTATAGATTAAAGAAATACTTATGTCATCAACGAAATTTAAATTAATTTCTTGTAATATTGCCATAGCAAATAATGTATAACAATTACTCAAATGCACGATATAATTATAATACCTTAAGATATGTGTTATTCATACCTAAAAACCAACACAAATATAGCTACATACTTGAAAGATTACAAGTATTATTAATTGAAGGGCATGCATTTGCGTTTTAGCGTTAATATTCGTCGAGGTTAGTGTAGTCACAATCAGCGTAGCGATGCTCTTGTACGATTCCCTACTTGGAAATGAAAGCTTGTTTGTAGTCCTGCATGCCCGAATACGATGAGATGGAAGCCGACATCGGTGTCTGGCTGCGAGAGGCATTGTTGGATGCTCCCACAATAGCATTCGCAATGGCGCCTAAAACATTCCTACGAAATACATGAAACTGTGATAAGCTCATAGATTCCACTTCTGACAGCAAACTAAGTAAAATTGCTTTCCGTTGGCTGTCTGGTTCATGATGTTTTTTTTTCATGGAAATACTTGACAAACGAATCCATTTAAGATTTGCTTTTTTTAATACAAGGAGTCGAGGTCCCGCAAGTGTTTCCTTTCATAGATGTCGCAGTTCCTTGTNTTCCTACGAAATACACGGAACTGTGATAAGCTCATAGATTCCACTTCTGGCAGCAAACTAAGTAAAATTGCTTTCAGTTGGCTGTCTGGTTCATGATGTTTTTTTTTTCATGGAAATACTTGACAAACGCATCCATTTAAGATTTGCTTTTTTTAATACAAGGAGTCGAGGTCCCGCAAGTGTTTCCTTTCATAGATGTCGCAGTTCCTTGTTCCTGATTGTGTTTTCCAAACAATAGTTTCGTGGGATTATTTTTGGCGTTTTCAGCTTGATAACTGTGCTGCATAGAGGCGTCACATTCTGCGTTTTTATTGTTGTCCTAATTTCCTGATTCATTCTCGTATTCTTTGTTCAGATCATTAGTGACATCCTCATCTGTTGCACCAGGTGATGGCAGGTTGCCTGTTGTATCGTTCGTGACTTGAACTTTTACATATGGGATGAGCAACTCAAAAATGTTATTCAAATGGCAAGGGGCTTTCCTTCCTGGCCCACTAGCTCGCGGCTTCATATTTTTAACGAACACTGTGCGCAAGTTCTTCCATTTATCTATGCAGTGTTCAACTGAAAAAAAAAATGTAATGAGAGGTTATAAACATGGTCTGCACTACATTATATTATATTCTATAATGCACTTTAATGATGATTACTATCCTCTCTTATTTCAAATATCTGGCCACAGCTTGCAAATTCACAGATCTTTCTGCTTATTTTCTGAGGAGTGGGAGCACCATAATCCACGTTGTTCAATGTCTTCAGCCATTGTACATGCAAGTATCGTCCAGTGAATAATGGCTCATGATTGCTCAGCGCTTCTACGAACTGTGGAACGTACCAAACTGTTCGGACCAATTGACGGTAATCTCGCGCGTGTTCAAAATCTTCCAAAAACTGGTTTTCAGAACTTTAACTATAAGGGATACCAATATGTTGTATTGACGGCAGTTTTTTATGCCGATGCGTGCTTTAGACTGAGAGAATATGGATATGCTGGAAGGAACAATGATGGAGGTGTGTTTAAGGCATCGCGAATGGGCCGTTGGCTCCATAGGGATAGACATACGTTAAATATGCCTTATCCCCGCAAACTTCCGCACGACAACACAGGTGCCAACTTCCCATTTTACTTTGTAGCGGATGAGGCATTTCCAAATGCCACCTACATGTTCCACCCCTACCTGAGGAAATGTGTGAATGATGAAAAACGCATTTTCAATTACCGGCTACCGAAGGGACCGAAATGATGCACCCACCCCCTCCAATCCTAAATACGCCATTTTCCTGCCCTCGAAACGTTATATTCTTTTTCTAACATGTTTACAGTTTGATATTCTCTTGCCTGTCTCTCCATGTACATGTGCAACTGCTTCCCATAATGCATCGATAATTTCTAGATTCGAATATTCCTCAAATTTGTATTTATATATGCACGGGTGCTTTTCTACTTCAAGAACGAAGTTCACATTACTTTCTTGTTCATTCTTCGGCAATGACCTCAGCATTTTATCACGAGAACGTCGGAAACCACCTTGCACAAATAATAACATACTCTTCAGCTCGTATACTTGTGCACGCTGTGGCGACCTACAGTCAACTAATCACCTCGCGACCAACCTGTTTGTTTTCCAGGCGATATATCGCCCAGCGGTATAGTCGCAGTAGTCTTGGTGAACGAGTGAAGCATTGTTTCAAATGCGACGGTTGCTTGCCTG
The DNA here is from genome assembly GCA_002778355.1 of Clitarchus hookeri. Taxonomy (NCBI): domain Eukaryota; kingdom Metazoa; phylum Arthropoda; class Insecta; order Phasmatodea; family Phasmatidae; genus Clitarchus; species Clitarchus hookeri. The sequence goes on along the minus strand of NQII01006927.1, from coordinate 88,534 downwards.
ATTAGTCGCTTGGTTGCGGGCGATTGGCCGCTTAGTTTTTCTCTCCTGGGTACACGAATGGCCTTACGGTTTCGCGCTAGCGATGATACACTGCAATGAACATTTCTGCATTTGGCAACAGTCACGATGGGAATTTTCCTGCATATATCTTTACGTGCAGCCTCTTTTTATTCTCCAACATTTTGCCATACGTCAAAACAGTGTCACGGAGTTCCGCATCACTCCTTTTGTACCCATAAACGATCATAAACAAATAAAATATCCACTTCATCAAAAGAAAAATGCAGTCAGTCCTAGGTACAAACAACATAATACAAATGGAGCCGCTATCAATACAGTAAAACGTGGCACAAAAAATAATAAACTTACCAAAGTACTCTGCAACAAGAATAACAAATATAAATGGATGTCATAATAAACAATAAATAATGCTGGGTGTTCGTACAAGGCTCAAAAGAAAGAAACAAATATATTATACGAGACGTTCTTGTATCATCAATAACATATATAAGCCCAGAGGTAAACTAATTAATTAATAAATCAAACACGGTATTGTGGTTGTGTTACTCTTTTCTTTTAAATGTATTAATTACTTACGTTTTTCTACAATAGAAGCAATAAAATGGTTCCATAACAATAGGAAAGAAACTTCGCAAAGATAAAAAAATAATTAAATAATTGCAATGATTGATATGACACTAATATTCTTAAAAATTGTTGACAAACTGGTTATAAAACAAATAATATTCAGAGATAAAATTATTTAAGTTAACCATCAAAACCCAACATTTTTAAAAATAAAATTGTCAAAGACTCCTGTGATGTATCCCTAACATCTACAAATTAGTATTAAAACAAAGAATGTGATCCCTTCAAGTAACATTACAAAGTTGCGTTTTTAAGTTTCTAGTAATCCTCACGAATCAAACACAACACAATTTAAGTCATGATTTCCAAATTCTTAGTAAAGGTTCCTTTTAATATAAAATAAATACTGATATTAGGTAATGAAGTATAAAATCGTCCGTTGTGACTTAGCTGATCACAGGTGATTGCAGGCATCGTATTGAGTCCACAGTAACGGGCAAGAAGGGATTTATAAACTAATCTTCACTAGATGCCCCCCCCCTCCCTCATCAACAAGGAAGGGGCAGGCGATGCACAGATAAACGACTTATGCCAGAAAATAGAGAGCTTCAGTGCATACCACGCAGAAGATGTTAGGCTGACTTGTGCAGCAAAAGATTTAGCCCAACACGTGCAGAAACGTTTGGCATACACGTACACCCTCAATAAAACAAAAATAATTTACCAACGAAATTAATTAGTGAGTGAAAGATGACTGGTGCACGAGAATAAACTGACTATAAAATTGAAACGGTGCTCACCATATAGGGGAATCAGAAAATATCTAAATGAACCACTACATCTTGAATAGAAAAATAAATCAAATAATGTAACACAACCAACAAAACTAAGTCCAGTGGTGACTACATACTACGTGATGGCTTGCGAGAATTAAATTAAGGGCACTTAGGTGCCAAACAACGCCATCACGGTCACCACACAACGCTCGCACGTCATGATGGCAGCACACCAAGGACAAAAGTGTTCGAAAACTGCTACGTAAAAGATGCAGAAGTACCAAACAAAAGACAATCGGAAGGTTACACAGTCGCCAATAGATGTCGTGGGTTGTCTAGAAGAGGCGAATTGCGCTCAAGCGCACAGAGGTGGGGGCAAATATCACGTGAACAAAGGAGAATTTTTTTAATGTGAAATAAAGCGCTAAGTGGCAGGTATACGTCGAGAAAATGGGCAAGAACTACAGCTGCGGGGAAGTGAGTGGAAGACGGCGACTGAAAGAATTCGCAACACAGCATTGCACGTCCGGTTGGTAGAGAAACAGTTTCTCATGAAACACGGGTCTGCAGGCGAGACAGGATTTAATACGTAGCTTTCAAAGNCCGGTTGGTAGAGAAACAGTTTCTCATGAAACACGGGTCTGCAGGCGAGACAGGATTTAATACGTAGCTTTCAAAGTACAGATCAAAAATGAAAAATTACGAGAAAAATACGAAAACGATAAAATATTGATAAACTATGATTACAGAAAATTGAAATACATAAATAACAAATTACACATGCTTCGATAGAAAAATAAATTTAATATTTACCATGTAGTTATATTATAACGCCGGACAAGTAGACATTATAAANCCGGTTGGTAGAGAAACAGTTTCTCATGAAACACGGGTCTGCAGGCGAGACAGGATTTAATACGTAGCTTTCAAAGCACAGATCAAAAATGAAAAATTACGAGAAAAATACGAAAACGATAAAATATTGATAAACTATGATTACAGAAAATGGAAATACATAAATAACAAATTACATATGCTTCGATAGAAAAATAAATTTAATATTTACCATGTAGTTATATTATAACGCCGGACAAGTAGACATTATAAAATAAATTGTAGATGCTCAAACAGATAATAAAAACATAATTAATCGCATTAATAAAGTAACAAAGTTAGCAAGACAATTTAATACTACTCGCAATCTTTTTTTTAATTAAAATACTGAAATTTAGGTTTCAAAACTGTTAAAAAATAGTTCACAAGCAGTGGCACAACAGAAAAAATAGTCGTGGCGTATTTAAAAGCAGCACACTTTCCGTCATGAGCAGTGCGTAGAGCTATCGATTTTTCGCCAAAAAGAACAATTTATAACCTCAGTTTGGGTTATACGTCACCATGAAACAGGCTGTCCTTCCAGCATATACGCAACAGACATTCTACCTATAAGCAGTTCCCGATTAACTGAGCATTTCTGAAATAAAACAGTTGAAAAATGTCACTTCCCCTGCATGCATACATGTAGATGACCAGCATGCGCCCAGTAAAGTTGGCAACAACCTTGAATTAAATGTGTCAGGTAAACATTTCTTAATATTGAAATGATTGAGTGAAGAGATTTGCGCGGTTCTTGACAGCGTGGTCTTTAGTGCCGACGAGGATGATTCAGGTGAGTAGGGAGCAGCCTCGGAATGAAAAGACTGGGGAAAATGGAGATCCCCGAGAAAACCCGCTGACCAGCGGCATCATCCGGCACGATTCCCACATGCGAAAATCCGGGAGTGATCCGGCCGGGTATTGAACTCGGTTTGCCTAAGCGGGAGGTGAGCAGGCTAACCGCTCAGCCACCGCATTCACAGTATTAAAATGAGTTCCTTTTTTTTTCACGTTTTCGTGCATATTAGTGTAATATTTAGAAAATGTATAAGATATTTTCTATTATAATAATTTCTCAGTTAAATTTGAACGACGTGGGAATAAAGTAAACAGGCCCATTATAATTCTAATTATGTATATGGTGGAAGAATCCACAATATGCATACAAATAGATCTTAGCAGGGTTTTCAAAAGTGCTCAGTTTATCGTGAAAAGTTTCTACCAAGTAGACCTTTTAACTTACCATGCAATGTTATGCACAAATCAGACTAACGTTAAATAAAAATACTTCAGAATCTTGCGAATCATATTTTTTAACAACGCAGATGTTCTAACACCAGTTTTAAAAACTTTGTGCGCTTAAGTTTTCAAAGTTTTGATTTCTTTATTCAACTAAATTATAACGTTTCTGTATTATCTCAGTTTACGAATACCACGTAAGAACTTGTGGATGCTAATATTTGTATCAGAACATTACATTCCGTAAATAACTTGCATATGTCACATTCTATCGTTTATATCTTCATTTAACGACAAAATTGGTAATTAAATTACTATTCAGTAGCAATACGTCATGTGATGGCGCAGTGGTCGTTAGCCATGTAGTATTTTAAGTCCCTGCACTAACTCCTCCGCGACAGTGGTAACGTGTCGGCAAATACTTCTCAAACCAATGACAATATACGTAGTTCCAGCCCGGTGAGACCACGGTAGCTGAGCGGCTAGGGATATCGCCTCCCACCAAGGCAAACCGGGTTCTATTCCCTGTGAAGCCACTGCTGGCTTGCGCACGTGGGAATCATGCTGGGCGATGCCGCTGGTCGGCGGGTTTGTTCGGTGCTCTCTCGTTTCCCCCTCCCTCGCATTCCAGCGCTGTTCCATGCCCACGTCGCTTCGCCTTCATCAGCCCTCAATACCTCGTTGCTACGATCCGCCCAGAACTCTCATCTCCACTCCAGTTCCGATCCTGAGTCTACGTACTTCCGGGGAAAGCCTGGTTGTCCGTTCACACTGTTATTTAGGCTGCATACCTTAACACGTACAACTTCAAACATAAAACAGGCTGATATCTCGAAGACGGCCAACCTGAGCGAGTAGTGACAAGATAGCCTTTTCTTTGGCAATTGTCACTTGCTTATTATAGCACAGCGAAAGGGCAAAAGCCGATGTCGACCTCCATTTAGATACTGAAGGGGTTAGGATATTACCATTGAGGTCATATTTAAATAGAAATTCAAATATATTTTTTTAGTTCAGCACATTAAGAAAATCCGTGTTGGGACCACGTCATACATTGGAATTTCACGTGATAAGATACTTTCTTTTGGAGACATGACTCATGTNATACTTTCTTCTGGAGACATGACTCATGCCCGCGGGAATAATTGGCTGCTAGAGAACATAATTCGCACTGCCAAGATAATGCCGCCAGCGAAATCATTGAGGTGCCGTGTGGTAGAATGTTTTGAAATCTGGCCCTTCGGTATTTTGCACCAACATATCGACTTACAATTATGAAATATATAATGTCCATAAATGGAGCTATAAGCAGTTCAAGGTAAAGTAACCTCTTTGAAATCAAACTTTGAAAAATACCACAGCCCCTAACTGCATATATTTTAACTGGCACACTGACTGGCATGTGCACAGTAAATTTGGCAACGACGCAGGGTAAGTAGTTCCATGATTTAACGTTAAAAACTTTTAGTTTTAGGTAAATATTTGTGATTTGATTTTGCTTTCTGTTGTTTTAATGCATATAATGTAGGGATGAGTAAATTTTTAAAATATTTACATGTCCAATAATTTCAAATTTTTACTTGTCCGGCGCATGACTTAAGTGATCAGGCCCATGACAATGTTAATTTTACGAATGGTGGAAGAATACACAATCTGCATACAAGTAGATCTTAAGCAGGGCTTTCAAAAGTTCTCAGTTTACCATGGACAGACTTTGGAAGGAAAACAGCAAAGCCCGTAAAAATTTCGCTTGGTAATTAAAAACTATGTAAACCCCCGATACTTTATCTTCACTCCACCTCCATGCTTAAAAAATATAACACTGTAGCCGACCTGTTTAAAAGTGTCCACGAATCTAATAAAAAAAATAATTAAATTTCAAAACGTTGTTGCTTAATTTAAAGTGTGTGAGTGAAGAGATTTGGATGGCTATTAACAGCGGAGTCTTCAGAGCCGATGAGAGTGTTTGAGGTGAGTATGGAGCAGTGCCGGAATGAAAAGGCTGGAGAAACGGGAGATTCCCGAGGAAACCCGCCGACCAGCGGCATCATCCGGCACGATTCCCACATGCGAAAATTCGCCCTTGACCCGGCCGGGATTAAAACCCTGTTCACATAGGTGGGAGGCGAGCAGGCTAGCCGCTCAGCCACCGTAGCGCCCTGCTCAATTTAAAGTTTGATAAAATTGTTGCCTAGTGCTCATTGTTAATGACAGCTGAAATCTGATTTTTAATGTATTTATAAAAAAATTCAAAACCTTGTATAAACATAAAAGTTTATGATCAAAAAATTTTATTTATTCTATAAAATCAGCTTTATATTCAGAGGATAATGCTACAGAGATAATATTCAAATATAAAAATGTTGGTTTAGAAATAGATAAAATTTTATAATAATTAGAAATGCCAGTGACAATCAAATATATATTTTTTTTTTATTCTACAAATTTACTAATGTCCATTCTTGAATGATTATTGGAATATATCCATTAGATGACAAAAATTAAAAGTTAATCATAAAACATTTGTACATACACTAAATATCAATCATTAAATATTTATCAAAATTAATTTCTAAACAATATAATAATAAATACAAGAAAATTTTTACTTTAATAGAGGTCTAAATATATATAATTATAAAAGACAAAATTAATAAATGCCAAATTTTTTTTAATATACTAAATACAGAAATGGTGGTTACAAAAAAAAGTAGAATATATTGGTAATGATAAACCTAAAGTTGTAACAAAAATTTTAAAATAATAATGACAAAAAAAATTATGGTAAAAATATAAAAATGGAAATCTAACTAATAAAGTACTGAAAGAATTTAACAAATCTAAAATATGTTAAATTTGTAACGAAAAATATAAAAGAAACATATTTTTTATTTTAAAATATATAATAGACTATTATTAAAAACCTGATAATGGGAAAAAATAAATAAAAAGTATTATTATAAAATTAAAACGAAACATTTAAATTTAATTTGGTAATCTAAATAATTTTATATAGAAAAAAATGTTAAAGTACATGATCATTAAAACAGAAAATGTGGAGGAGGAGTACATTCTTATTGTAATATAAATTATAACAATATATTGCTTATACCTTTCTATATTCATTATTTACATGGTTATGATGATTACTTATTTCGAAAAAAAAAAGCAAATGGAGAAAAATATAATTAATTTAATAAAAAAGGTATTGCTAATTTAGAATAAAGATTTTTACATACATTCAAGTTTATAAGTTCAAGTTATCTAAACATCTAGAAAAAGGTGTGGAAATATGAGAATATTTTGAAAATAAGGAGTAAGGTAAAAAAGATAAGAAAAAATATTTATCCCTACGAATAAATGTACCCAGAAGAAAAAATTTAAAGAAGCGCAATTATTATCAGAAGTAGATAAATTTTAAAAGAAATATAAAAATAATATTTTAATAAAGATTAAAATAATGTAGAAGAAGTTAGAAAAAAAATTATATTAAAATTTTAGAAACATATACATAATATATAATTTAAAAAAATTTTAATTTTAGCTGATATATTTTTTTTTATTTTATATATATTTTTTAGAAATCTTATAAAGTATATCCATAATGGTGTTATACAGTTTCAAGTTTACCTTGGGATTAAGTGCTAAAAAAATCTCAAATTGCATTAGATTTTATTTTTAGAAAATGCTATTAGAGGAGGCATTTCTCAATACTGTAACATATATTTTAAAGCAAGTAATAAATGTGTAAAAATATGCTCAAAATAAACATTATAATTATTTTATGTATTTAGATGCAAATAATTGTTTTTGTAGCTATTTCAGACTATTTATCATAAAGAAGATTTAGATAGGTTCGAAAAGGTAACACAAACACAGTAGAAATTTATACTACAAATCTATTTAACGAATCAGAAAAAAATTATACTTTAGAAGTATATTTTGAATATCCTAAAAACTTATATACTTATTATAATAAAAAAATGTCGTTATCACCAGAACAAAGTAACAAATTAATCAGAATTTTAGAAAATAAAAAAATACATTTACACAATATAACTTTAAAGTAAATTTAGAAAATGATTTAATATTTAAAATGTATTCCTAAAATTTTAAAAGTTAAATTGGCTANGTAACTTTAAAGTAAATTTAGAAAATGATTTAATATTTAAAATGTATTCCTAAAATTTTAAAAGTTAAATTGGCTAAAAAAATATATTAATCTTAATACAACATGGGAACAAAATATAAATAACATGTAGAATTATGCTTCAAGATACTAATTCTTCAAAACATTGTAAATGAAAACTGAAGAGTTTTCGTGAAATAAGTAATAAATTATTGTGATACTAGTAAATATTATAGTTACCACAAAGTAATAAAAAAATTTCACGGAAAATGAATGTTGAAAATAATGAAAAATTAATGACTGGTTTATTGGATTAGGATATAAAATGTATGCTATTAAAGTTGATAACAAAGAAATTTAAAAAATCTGAAGGAGTTTAAAAATAATAATTGGTAAAAATTGAATAACATTTGAAGAATATAAATTTTTTCCTTTTCGAGAAACAGAAATATTTAGAAAAATGAATTTATAAAATATTATAAACATGAGTTTTATATAGGTCATGCAAATATAATAACTTCAAATTGTAAAGATGATAATGAATATTATATATATATATATAATTGTAACAGTGACACATTGATATATACAAGAATATTTCAATTACATTAAAAAAATTAAAAATTATAAAATTAAAAATATAAAATATCTTAGTAAAAAAATGTTAATCTGCAATCTTCCCGTGGCGCAGTTGGTTGGTGGGCCGCCAGTCTGGGGTATGGGAGGTTCTAGGTTCGAATCCTAGGTAAGGCATTTGNATAAGGGGTTTGTGTTAGTTTATGTAATGTTATAAGTTAGTTTTTTAGCCATCCCCTGATAAGCCTTCAGGCATGAAACCGAGGATTTTAATAAGCCTTTTCCAATATAATAAAACTAAATAAAAGANCCTTTTCCAATATAATAAAACTAAATAAAAGAATTCTAAACATAATCCTGATTATTTAAATTTTGTCCATTATCCGACCATCCCAACAATCTAAATCTCAAAAATCTTTAAAACCTGAAACATTCTTTGATTATAATTATTTTTATAAATTTTCTAATAAAATAGCAATATCTAATTACTTATCAATTAAAGATTCAGTTGTTATAGTTTCATTCCGAATATTCTAACTCTCTAGCAAAAATATAATTTTATAAATTTACCTATAATATAAAAATAATATTTCTAAAAAAAGTGTTATATCATAAACATTAACATTTATAAAAAAATCGATTTCATCTCTTAGATCTTAAACAATTAAATTTAAATTGTCGTTATTAATTTTATAAAATAAAAGATAAACAGATTTATAAACGATAGAATCTCTAAATCCAAACCAATGTCATGGTACAATAGTAACTATAATATGAGATTCTAAATAATTAATTCAATCATATTTTGTAAACTTAATGTGAACTAAATTACAATGAGAGTTTATAGTTTTAAAATAGTTATCATTGGGTATTTTTTAACCAATATGTTTTGTATGGAGATCTGTGGTAAATAGAACTTTAGTACATAAAATATTATTTATTTCTAATCCTAAAATATCTGATACTCGATCATCTAATTGAATAGCAAATTTACTTTGAATATTTATTCGGTTGGTTTTATCATATGTTTCTNATCTGATACTCGATCATCTAATTGAATAGCAAATTTACTTTGAATATTTATTCGGTTGGTTTTATCATATGTTTCTTAAATTCTGTTTAAACGGTTCATATAAATTTATAGTATTTTGTAATGATTCAATGTCATATTAGTGTTTCGAAATTTANTATAATTCTGTTTAAACGGTTCATATAAATTTATAGTATTTTGTAATGATTCAATGTCATATTAGTGTTTCGAAATTAAAAAAATATATAGATATTTATTAACATTTGTAATTATGTCGTTATTTATATTTAGTATTAAATAAACTATTCATCATAACAAAGGCAATTAAATGTTTTTTTTAATAGAATAAGTTTTTCAATTAACTCAAAATCTGTATTATTAATTCTTTTATATTTCAAAACTAATTATAAATTTTATGTGTAAAAAATGTACTATAAATAATTTATGAATAGAAAAGTATAATTAATCATATATAACTTTTATTGTAAATCATATATATATTATATACCAATTGTATCTAACAACAAAAGATAAATAATTCATATGTTAATTATGTTACTAATAATTTATGTTACAATTTATTGTTAATCATTTATGAATAATAAATTTTAAATAAATAATTTATTTATAACAATTGAATTACGAATTTGAGAAAAACCATAAGTCACAAGCAACATTTATTTTTTCAGGAATTGAAAAGGAAAAAAACATAATCGGCATTGGCATGTGGCGAATTATGAGCACAATGTAAAGTGTGTTGTTTTGCTTGAGGTCAGTCAAAACTAATTCCCATATAAAATATTTAGTATCGTATATAAAGCATTACTGAATGTTAACATTGAAATATATATAAAAGAACCATCCTTCATATGAGTAAGTATGCATACAGGCGCTCTTTCAAATGCACAAGTCTTGCTGATGATACATTAAATTCTATGTCCACCTAATTAGTTACCAGGCTGGCTTTATTTTCATTTGCTCATGTGGGACTCAATATGAGGTCATTATAGAAGGACTGGCAATATAATGGGTGTGGTATGTCGTTTTTTAACTTGCGGAGGTCATCAATTTTTTTCTGGTTAATAGGGATGCAACCTGTAGGGTATGCTATATTTGCTAGAAGAACAAGGTCAGAAAGTGTGCAATTAAGTACCCTAAAATAGTGCTTGATGAATATAAAAGGCTGTATCTATGCCACCATTGCGTGGACTTGTGTGGTTATTTGCTACCATATTTAATTACCTTCCAACATATTAATGCTATTGCTAACTCATTTTTGTCAAAATGTGGATTTATGGAATTTCTCAAATACATTATTCAATTTGTTATAAATCATTTACATTGTATACATTTTTATTAGTATTCATATATATAATAATGTATTATAACTTTATTAATCGTGTATATATAACCTTTATTAACTGAATAAATAATATATTGGAGAGTTCGCATGTTATTTAACGATCAAAAATTACAAATAAAATAGTGGTTAACTGATAATAATTAAACAAGAACAGTTGGTCCAAGTAGCCATGGTAAAAAAAATATCATGATTAATTTCATTTATAAAATATATTGGTCAAATTTCAATAAATTGTATGTTTGTTCAAAATGTTCTAATCAACCCAAATATCCACATTTAATAAAATTGTTTTTTAAAACCATCAAAAACTTAAATTAAAATGAAATACTTTAAAAATAATTATGATGAAATAAATTTTAAAGATGAATGAAAATAATTCTTAAGTTATATTTGAGATGTGATTTTAGAAAACCAAGATTTAATAAGATAAGTAGGCATAAAAATGTTTATATTTTTATTTAGTTCAAACTTATGCCAACATTATAGAATATATAAAAAGAGATAATCGACAGATTGAATGTATATTTAGACAAGAAGTATGGTTTTATTACTATAGATAAAAGTATAAATATTAATTATGGGAAATACAAAAACTAAATAGAAGATTTATAACAATTAGACAATTTTATACAACTTCATTTTTATGAATCCAGGAATTATAATAATTATTAAATCCCAACCATTTAATTGATATTTGATAACAATATTTTTTTTAATTCAAATTATTATATATTCGGATGATTCATTTTCATACTTTGAAATCCATGAAAAATTTATTTTATGTTATAAACATTCATATTTTATTAAATATATACTGGTACAACATATTTTTAAAACTTTATTTTAAATAATTCTTTCGATAAACTAGCATTACAAACATTTACAAATATTTATTTTCATTTTATTAATACTAAATAAATCACCAATTTTATATTTAAGTTCAGGAGCAAAATATTTATCACCAAAATTTCTAAATTTTATAAAATTATAATTGTTAAATCATCTTAATTATTAATCAGTTTATGATTACAAATTAAAGCATTTGTTTTGAAGAAAAATAATTTCTTAAGTTATATTGAATATTTTAACACTAGCTTTAATTTCAGGAACAGTCGAATAACTATTAATTACATATATTTTAGTAAATACTTTGAAATAATTATTATAAAAAATTGTAACATTAATAATGTTATATTAATTAGTTTGATGTTTATATTTATACATTTTCTAGTACATTAACATTAATTTTTAGCTGTTTTATCTTAAACTGGAATAAAAAAACCATATTTAAAAAACATCAATAATAGATCAAATATATTTGTCCTTCATTAATTTTTTAAACGACTTCTAAATATTGATAATTTATTTCAACTTAATCAGTTTGTCATAAATCGTAAATTCCAAATTAAATAACATTTCTTCCAGAATATGTTTTCCAGCCAATTTTTACAACTAATTAGTTATAATTATAATAATTTTCAGATTTTAAAAATTTAGATTTTTTATATTTCAATATTGAACAAATACTTTTTGAATAACTTAATTATTTTTAGATTTTATATGCTTGTATTATTATTTTTACTTCCTTACATTTAATAACACCAAATGGTGTCAATTTAATGAAATTATTTTTTCAACTCTAATATAAATCTTGTCTTTTTCTAAGTAATTTATGTACATTTCGTTAAACACTATAACGATTCGAATATTTATTTGAAATCCTTTAGCAAAATGTATATCACCAACTAATAAAAAAGTTCTTCGATCACTTTTTATAACAAATTGTTTTGGGAAGTCATTAGTGTGTCCTTTTCTTGAAATTCTTAAAATAGTCGCATCGTGTACATCTGCATTAGCTCTAAAAACTGTAAAATCAAATAAAAATTATTTATCACTTGCTTTATCATTTAATTTAAAACATTTATTGGATTTTTCTTGTGTTAATTTTCCAGTCAAATTTATTGTTCATGTTTGATTTGCAATATTGGATAATTTTTTATTTTTATATATCATTGTACATTTACAGTGAATCACTACTAAATCCCTTTATAAAGTATTAATTAATTTTGTTTCTTTGTTATTGAATGTAAAGTTCTTAATATATGTGTTAATAAATTTAATTTAATAACTAGTATATTGATTGTTTTATTAAATTGTTTACTTTGATTATCATTTTTGTGTTTAAGTCTTTCTTCAAAGTTATTCATATTGGTGTGGATTTCAGTTACTTTTTTAGTTCAATTATTTTTATATCTAAATATTATGTAGCAAAATTTTGTAACCAAAACATATTATATATTTATATTCAATTTTCACATTTTTTAAAGTATTACATTTAAATTTTTATGTAATTATGTTTTTAAAGCATACTCTTGTTAAACATAGTTTTCAAATTCATATATTATGCCATTAATTATTTTAATAGTAGTTTCAAGCATCATTTTTCATGAAGCGTTTGTTTCTTATATTCAAATAGATTAATTGTTTTGCTTTAATATAATTATTTAATAAATTTGCAACATATTATTTAAGATGTATTATATACATATATAATTCTATATATATATATTTCATTTTCAAGACTGAGTTTTTAGCATGAAAATTTTTATTTAATATAATAATTTTATTTATTATTGGAAACAACATTTTCACTGAAACTATATATTTTATCATTAGTTTTACAAGTAATAATATTATTTTTCATTTTATAATAACAATTCTAATTCATTTATCGAAGTCACCCAATTTATAAGATTTTATTAACTAATTTTATTCATTTTAAAATATTAATTTTGAAATTATCAACATATCTCTTTCTTATTAAAATTATTTAATTTATTTAAGAAATCGTTATGAAAAACATAATAACATTTTTAATAAAATAATTTTTTTATTTTAAGGGAACACATTTTTTATGATCAAACACATCATTTTTAATACAAATACATAATTAATTTTTTGAAACATTGATTTCGAAGTTGTGAAAATTTTCTTTTCAAACATATTAAGTTATAGGATATTTTTAAAAAAATATAGTTGTAATCTTAGTATAAATATTATTTAATCCTAATTAAATAGCATCAAGGGTTATTGTTTTTTCTAAGTATTGAAAATGGCAATGTCCTTCAAATCATTGCATTTTTCTTTAATTCATCATTTTGATGACTGTTATACATTTTAATTTATGCTTCGAAGTCATAAAATATTTATTTGTAACATATTTGTTAAAATTTATTTTTGGAATATTTTTTTTTATTTCGTCATAAATTTAAAAATACTTATCCTTAAAGGTTGATAAATGGCTTTCCAGACAAATTTGTCATTTATTAACAAAGATATATTACAAAATGTATATATTTTTTTAATATGGTTTTAGTACTAATACACATAAATGGCCACATATAACTGATAAAGCAACTACTGAAGCAACTTTATCTGCACAAGGATNACTTTTTTAATTTGATTTAGTACTAATACACATAAATGGCCACATATAACTGATAAAGCAACTACTGAAGCAACTTTATCTGCACAAGGATTTATTTAAATTTTTTTGTACTTTGTTGTCCTGATTTATTTTCCATAGCTATATTATGTCTTTGTATTTATTATTATTCTTCGTTATTTTTCTAGTTTGTTCAGCATAATTATAAATAGAACTAGCTCCTCCACCTAATACACATAATGTCATAAAAATAATTACTTACTTTAAGTCCAGCACCAGTCTTTTTCTTTTATTTTTTTATATTGTTTCAAAAGATCAATTTGATATTAATCGTTTACCTTCTTTAAATTTGTTACTTATTCTTTAAATTTTTTTATGAAAAATTTGTCTGTNCAATTTGATATTAATCGTTTACCTTCTTTAAATTTGTTACTTATTCTTTAAATTTTTTTATGAAAAATTTGTCTGTGTCTAATATTCTAAGTTGATAAGCTGGTTTAACGAAATATATATACATATCTTATTTCCATTTACATATAGATACCAAATTAATTATTTATTTCTTATAATAAATATTACTACCACTAACAACATCCGAAGTTTTTTTGACAAATAGAAGTATCGTTACATAAAATTACCTCATCAGCTTGTTTTTATAATATTTTATTAGCTTCATGTCTTTATTCTAAATTTTTTGTCTCTATAAAAATATTNCCTCATCAGCTTGTTTTTATAATATTTTATTAGCTTCATGTCTTTATTCTAAATTTTTTGTCTCTATAAAAATATTTAAAAAATTTACAGCTTCTATGTAATTTGTATATTCCTTTATCACTTCTTTCTAGTCGTTCATTTTTCTTAATAAATTGACCAATAACCACGTAAATATATTTTTGGTAAGTTTAAATTATTCAATGGCAAATTTATTATTCATTTGCCGTGATGTTTAGAAGTACAGAAATAATAATAAACCGTATTTAAAATATTTTTTATTTATGGAATGCCTTTAGGATTATTTATAATAAATTCAGTGAATATATTAATTAACATATTCATTACACTAGCTTTTTAATTATCATAATTTTAATTTCAAACAATTTCATCTGCTTGAAAACTATTTCTATATTCGTTAATTTTCTTACATTATCCATCCAAAGAAATTATTATGGTAATTTATATTTTTNTTGAAAACTATTTCTATATTCGTTAATTTTCTTACATTATCCATCCAAAGAAATTATTATGGTAATTTATATTTTTTAATACCCTGGCCAGATTTTGGTACCGGTAAAACACCGGCTGTGTTCCTCAATATGCCCAATACGTATAGTGACAAGTAATAAAGGCATTTAGTGCTCGATAGCATATTTGTTTATTGAAAAATATTTATTGGCTTTCACCAAATATTAATTTGGAAGCAATGCCATTCATGTCGTCCGGAATAAAACACTTTGCTGCGACTGCAAATAAGAGGCTGCTCACTGTTTGCTTCCAACTTTTCTGAAGCCCTGCTTAAGTTCTACTTCCAGAATATTCCTCCTCCTCGTGTAGAAAAATCTTAACAACGTATAGAAAATTACACCAAAGGGACAACGCACCGGATTAATGCGCACTCAGTATATTATCATTTTGCATAATAACTATTTCCTACAAGACGTTACCAACACACCTATTTTCTACCGGTTTTAATTCATATCAATTATAAATGAAATATTATAATTTAAAGATTGAATATAAGGAAAATTCAGAATACCTAAAAATTTAGGTACTTTTATGTTAACACGTGTATAAAACGCGTGGAATACGTGACATTTTTATGAAACAATACAACACGTCATACATGGGATAATATTTCAAAGGTATGATTTNACGCGTGGAATACGTGACATTTTTATGAAACAATACAACACGTCATACATGGGATAATATTTCAAAGGTATGATTTTAAAAAATGTGAATAAATCGTGAATAGACTATATACAGTACTTCTTGGCTGCTCAGTATCAGCCTATCGGCACAGAGTATAGAAGTACACAGAGATGAAAATTGCGTGGCGATTACTTTGATGCGCGTGAACCCCTTCTCTGATTGGCTGCGCGAGGTTCTGTGAATAAGCCTTGTAACTGATTTGCCACTATCTACTGGGAAAGGTTCCCTATTGGCTTGGCTGCCAGCTGGAGATTTGGTTACCAAGCGCTGATTGGCGAACGACATTCCAACGTTTTGCTGGCCGGTGTCGCCATTTTTCTGGCGTGTGCAGCTGGAGTTCGCGGTATAAACGGCAGTTTCACCTCTGTGTTATTGACTACTCTGTGTTACCGGCGAGTATTACCAAGCCCTGTTACCACATATATCAAGTGTACGTCCCGTCATAATACGTGTGTCGTGAAATATTAATAAATTGTAACTCTATACAATAAGAGAAATATTTGAATATAGTAAAAAGGTAAATCGGCAAAGCAGATACGTAATACAATTGAAAATTTATATATGTTGCGGAAACGGCTTGAGCAGGCAGACAGGTACATGTTTACGTTCATAGTAAAAATGTTCTGACACATTTGCAGATTAACAACATCTATTAAATCTATATGTAATATTTTCCATTTCGTGACAGTTGCGTGTAGCGTAGAAAAAGCAGTTCATCTTTTTTGATGTAGCTTGTAATGGACGCACAAGCTTCACCCTTGTCTGCGCTGTCCTAATGGCAATCCCTTTCCATTACTACATTTCGCCCTTAATTCTATTTCTTATGACAAAAACCGACTTTTCTAAAACAACTTTCCATGGAATTTGTTGAAACGTTTGATATANTTAATTCTATTTCTTATGACAAAAACCGACTTTTCTAAAACAACTTTCCATGGAATTTGTTGAAACGTTTGATATAACGTATTTTCTCATTCATAACTGCCATATTTTTTTGTAGGAAATTTTCTCCCTTAGCTGGGGCCGCGGCGGCTGAGAGATTATCCTACTCGCCTCCAACCCAGGCGAATCGGGTTCAAAACTCGACCGGATCACTCCTGGATTTTCGCATGTGTGAATCGTACCGGACGATGCCACTGGTCAGCGGGTTTTCTCGGAGATCTCCCGTTTCCCCCACTCCTTCATTTCGGCGCTGCTCCATACTCACCTATATCACCCTCATCGGCTCTCAAGACCACGCTGTTAAGAGGCGCCCATATCTCTTCATTCACTCACTCCTCACATAGCTGTTGTAAAATTCTGATACTGTAGCTCCTTTCCTAAGAAACTTTTTTTCCCTAGGTGACAGAAAAGTTTATTTATTTTGACGTAGGTGCATTGCTGCTCTATCCTGCCTTGCAGATCTGTCGCAATGTACGTTCACCTAGTTCACAGGCTCTTGCTGTCAAACTGGTAATTTTGTTTAAAATGTATACTTTACATACATTGTTTATTAGAGTATTTAGTGGGGGGAAATAACGCGCACTAAGCCCTTATAGACTGACCTTGTTTGTTAACCAGTGCCCTTCTGGAAGTACTGCTGGTAGCGCAAAGTTTACTTTCAACGAAAACTTTACACGCAAGTACTTCTTCGTATCAAAACACACAACAAGCTGCCTCCGCACCTGTGAAAGTTGCCATCTCGATCACACTGGCCAAGGACATGTTGCACACGAAGTATATATATGGTCGGCGTTTTGAGTCTCTTCTTTCCGGGTAATATGATTTGTTGAAGTTTCTGCACCTCTCGTTTGTTGATGTTCAATGTTGACTTCAGTCTACACGAGGCACTTTGTACGCTGGCTGCGATAAGCACTTTCCACACAAGTACAGCACATACCAAGAAATTAAAGATTGCAACACTTGAGCTCGTAAATTAATTTGGCACTGGACGGGTTTTAAAAAAAAANCACATACCAAGAAATTAAAGATTGCAACACTTGAGCTCGTAAATTAATTTGGCACTGGACGGGTTTTAAAAAAAAACTCGTGTTGGCCATTTTCCCGTTTAACAAAAAAAATCTTTCAGACGGAAATAGAAAACGGAAACTACCATTCCGGCGTTACAAACTTCTCAATTGCTGTTTGTAAGCAGACAACGCTCAAAAGTATTGAAGAGTTCTTAACTCTTTCAGCCACACTGCTCTTATGTCTAGGCAGTTGCACAGCAAGTGGCGTTATTGGCCTGCGCTGTACACAGATGAAATCCAATGAGGAGAGTCCTTCATGTGCAAGAGGTATTATTAACCGTTGAAACAATACTCCACATTCTAAATTCGAATAGGTGGAAATGGCTCCACTTAGAACCTGCGGAAAACCTCTGGTTGTTCCAGCGAAAATGTTTCACTGATTGAATAAGTGACACAGCCAACTGCATGCGGCGAATAAAATACTGTTTCCATTGAGTTCAGCCAGATAATTTCTATAAATAAACGTATTAACGATATCCACTGTTAATTATGTGTAGGACGACCTGTTTTTCGCGGAAAGGTTCTACGACTCATATTCCAAAACACGTTAGTCCAGAACCAATATCGTGGTTGGATGATTTTAACTCTCTCATACGTCTTAAGTGTCTGTCAGCCAATCACGGATGGCAGGGTAACTTCATTCTGATTGGCCCAGTTGAGTACGNCACATACCAAGAAATTAAAGATTGCAACACTTGAGCTCGTAAATTAATTTGGCACTGGACGGGTTTTAAAAAAAAAACTCGTGTTGGCCATTTTCCCGTTTAACAAAAAAAATCTTTCAGACGGAAATAGAAAACAGAAACTACCATTCCGGCGTTACAAACTTCTCAATTGCTGTTTGTAAGCAGACAACGCTCAAAAGTATTGAAGAGTTCTTAACTCTTTCAGCCACACTGCTCTTATGTCTAGGCAGTTGCACAGCAAGTGGCGTTATTGGCCTGCACTGTACACAGATGAAATCCAATGAGGAGAGTCCTTCGTGTGCAAGAGGTATTATTAACCGTTGAAACAATACTCCACACTCTAAATTCGAATAGGTGGAAATGGCTCCACTTAGAACCTGCGGAAAACCTCTGGTTGTTCCAGCGAAAATGTTTCACTGATTGAATAAGTGACACAGCCAACTGCATGCGGCGAATAAAATACTGTTTCCATTGAGTTCAGCCAGATAATTTCTATAAATAAACGTATTAACGATATCCACTGTTAATTATGTGTAGGACGACCTGTTTTTCGCGGAAAGGTTCTACGACTCGTATTCCAAAACACGTTAGTCCAGAACCAATATCGTGGTTGGATGATTTTAACTCTATCATACGTCTTAAGTGTCTGTCAGCCAATCACGGATGGCAGGGTAACTTCATTCTGATTGGCCCAGTTGAGTACGNATCATACGTCTTAAGTGTCTGTCAGCCAATCACGGATGGCAGGGTAACTTCATTCTGATTGGCCCAGTTGAGTACGAAATGTCTTCTCGCACAGACACGCGGCCAATAACCGACGGAAATTTGCAAGTGTGGACGTAAGAAGTTGAAGTCTAGCCTGTGCGTAAATGTTTTGGCGAAAAACAGGCGGCTCTAATGATGTGCCATTTGAGGTAATTTAAAAAGACAGAAAAATGTGCAACGCCCGGGATTTGAACCCGCTGATTCCCGCTTCCCGCTCTTTACTACCAACTGAGCTACCAAGCCCACGTCGGCTGTTGAGAGAAAATATATGTTTATTATGAACATCGAAAATATGTAACTATAAATGTTTTGCAATTTATTGTATTTTTTAGTTTAATTGACATAAGGATTGTTAATGCTTATTTTACGTATAAACGGGTTTACTATGGATGCACTCACTTCGCCATATTTCATGCAGTTTAAACCTTTAAACCGCGTGCTATGATGACTACGTGAAAACAATATTAAATACCGATGTTCATGTCACCTGGTAAAATGGTATTACAAATGGCTAAACCCGCATTTCAAAAATTTACATTTTATAGGTTTGATTAGTTCATTTGTTATTTAATTCACTTTATCTAACATGTTCCATTGATCCATCAGTCAAAAAGCATACCACTGAAAAACCAGCGAAAGAAATGGTTGGTGAATCAGTGGAAAAAGTTACTGAAACCATAAGTAAAGTAAGACTGGCGTTTTTTCACTAATTGGTTAGTTGAAGTGACTGAAAAGACTGTTGAATAAGTCAGTCTCTGTTATCTGGTTTAAACAGTGAAACTCTCACCGATTCAGATTCAGTGCTGATATTCATGAACAGTTGCTGCCAGTAACATGAATGTGGATAGCGGAGAGTGAGTGAGTGAAGCGATTTGGGCGGCTCTGAACAGCGAGGTCTTGAGATCCGATGAAGGTGAAGCGAGGTGGGTATGGAGCGGCGCCAGAATGAAAGGGCGGGCGAAGCGGGATATACCCGAGAAAACTCGCCGACAAGTGGCATCGTCCCGCACGATCCCCACGTGCGAAAATCAGGGGGCGACCCCGCCGGAAATCGAAGCCGGTTCTTCTTGGTGGGAGGACGGAGAGTAGTCTAACCACTACACCACCATGGTTCCCACCAAAAAATTGGGTTTCGACAATTGGTATGTCTCAGTCTTCTGTAGCTCATTGTTTTTTCCAGCCACTACTTTCTATATGAAGTAGTGCAACAGATTTTCTTAATGACCACCATACCTCTCTGTCACATAGATAAAACTTGCTCCCAACTCCACAACCATGACACTTATGATGCAAAAATTAATTGGAAGCAAATAAGAAAATATGAAAGAATAATCAATAGCAATGCAGATTAAGCTTAAGAGGGTGACTGCAGAAAGTGAAAAAAATATTTCCGTTTAGAGTTTTAATTTTCGGACACCTCTCGTCTCTTTTTTTTTTACTTCCTCCTCCACGAATGATAAAAAATACAATGTAAATGTGATACAAAATAATAACTTGCAAAGAATACAAAAATATTACGGGGTATATATAATTTATAAATTTACAATTCTCCAATTACTTTAAAACATTGCAAGAGTGATATTGAATTTTACGGGGATACATAAAAATGTGCCTTTAAAATAATACAAATACAAAAATATTTAACTTGCACAAAATCCCCAATAAATTACCAATAAATTTTACATGTNCCTTTAAAATAATACAAATACAAAAATATTTAACTTGCACAAAATCCCCAATAAATTACCAATAAATTTTACATGTCTCTCAGTGAGACCAACCCCTTACTCTAACACCCCCCAACGCCCCTAGTGAACACCGTCGTTTCGTTTGCCAGGGAGTTTATAATCCTAATTCCATAACATTCGTCCTCCCCAAAGCTGCGGGTAACGTGCTCTAAACGGAAATAGATCGTCGTCCAAACCAAATGCGAAAGCGGNTAATAACTTGCAAAGAATACAAAAATATTACGGGGTATATATAATTTATAAATTTACAATTCTCCAATTACTTTAAGACATTGCAAGAGTGATATTGAATTTTACGGGGATACATAAAAATGTGTCTTTAAAATAATACAAATACAAAAATATTTAACTTGCACAAAATCCCCAATAAATTACCAATAAATTTTACATGTATCTCAGTGAGACCAACCCCTTACTCTAACACCCCCCAACGCCCCTAGTGAACACCGTCGTTTCGTTTGCCAGGGAGTTTATAATCCTAATTCCATAACCTTCGTCCTCCCCAAAGCTGCGGGTAACGTGCTCTAAACGGAAATAGATCGTCGTCCAAACCAAATGCGAAAGCGGCGCTGATGTTACAAGCAGACACCCTCAGTCGTGCAGACCACTGCTAGGTGGAAGAAACGCCACGCGTGCCCAGTGAAACTCTGGCCTTCGCTGAAGCCACCAGGCGCCCGCGTCGCGGAGTCGAGCGCCTCCTCCGGTTGCCCTCAACGGGCCGACGTCTTCAGCAACGTTAGTGCCCGTGCGTGACCCGGACCAGATTGCCGTGAGGTAGCGTAACTCCGATACAGCAGGCATCGAGCTGAGTTGTTGTAATTCCTTACGTGGGAATGATTTGTCTCGCAAACCATCATGCGTTTTTTACTATTTAGGGAGGGAAATCATTTTCCCTGGCAGGGAAATAATTGATGTCACATGAGCCAAGGAAAAAAACATTACGAGAGGTGTGAATTCACTAACCACACCCCCTTCCTTCTCCGCCTCACAAATATATTCGATCACTGAGTATGGACGACTCAATTATGAATGTCAGTAAATATGCGCAGAGCTCGAGTGCTAAATATCTGCAAATAAGGGCCGCGCCTAACGTGTTAAGATTGTTTACTAGGGATTCCGCTTGTGGGTGAAGTAGGCTTATACGCTGTTCGCGATTATCTGAGTACTTTTGAAATCAACCTTTGAAAAATGTCACTGCCCCTTCCTGCGTATGTTTTAACGGCAAAACTGACTGGCATGCGCCCAGCCAAGTTGGTAACGACGGAGAGAAAGTAGTTCCAAGCCTTAGTATTAAATAAGAAGTTTTAGTTGAACACTTGTGAAAAGTTAAATTATTATTCTTTCTGGCTTTTAATGCATATAAGTGTAAGAATTATGAAATTTTTGAAATTATTATTTTTCTGATAATTTAACATTTTCGCTAGACCGGCGCATGAATAAAGTGGTCAGGCTCATGACAACGTTATTTTTACATATCATGGAAGTATACACAATGTTCATACAAGTACATCTTAAACAGGGCTTTCAAAAGTGCTAAGTTTACCGTGAACTGCCTTTAGTTACGATTAATGACGTGTGTGTAAGTGTAGTCCATTCTCGGTTACTTCGAACTTTCCGGGAGCCCTGCTAAAGTTCTACTTCCAGGATATTCCTCCACCTGGAGCAAACAATGCTAAACCGAGTCTAGAAAATTACACCAAAGGGACAACGAACCGCATTCGTGCGCACTGAATGTAGTAATATTTTTCACGAGAACTATTTTTTGCTAGGCATTACCAAAANCGAGAACTATTTTTTGCTAGGCATTACCAAAACCCCTGTTTCCTCGTTGTTTTTATTCAGATAAATTATAAATTAAATATCATAATCTAAAGATAGAATAAGGTAAGTAAGTTAATGTTCAACATAACAAAAAATAATCTACTCGTACGTTATCAGAAGTTTGCATGACCTATTTAGGAAATAACCAAACACAAAATACGTGGGGTGATTTTTCAAAAGTAAGATTCAAACAGCTTGAAGAAACGGTGAATAGACTATAGTTGAAAGAGAACTATGGCCCGTATGCAGAGTCTCGCCTAGAAGTGTAGCACCACTACCACTTTCTGTAGTGGAGAATACAAGAGCCACTAGATTTCGTATGTTTAGTCAATTTTAGTTTAAACCTCGTACGGCTTCATGAAGTTAAGTATGGATAGTTACTAAATACGAAGATTCACGAGTTTGTCAAAATTTAATGACGACAGGTTACCTCAGCCAATAGGAAACGCCTGAAACTATGAAGTTAGCTTCTTCTCGTATAAAATAATATTAAGAGGTCTCCAAAAAAAATGTGTAATTGCCATTTCTTAGATATTGTTAACGAAAGTGTATGAAATAATATACACTGAAGAGCCAAAAAAANTCACTTAAATCTTGATAGCCTGCCATTGTAGCAGCAGTAACCGATCTAGCTGCCGACCGCATTGCGTTACTCTGATCGGTTCCATACCTCTGTTATTTGCATACGCATGCCTATACTAGTTTTTTTGGCTCTTCAGTGTAATTACGAGGTTTTTATAAAAAANCCTCTGTTATTTGCATACGCATGCCTATACTAGTTTTTTTGGCTCTTCAGTGTAATTACGAGGTTTTTATAAAAAAATTATGAGGGACGGCAATAATTAATTATTAGCAATAATTCAGAGCGCCAGCGCCAAAATGCATAATAGTTTCATGGGAATTTTATGGGTATGTCTACTCATTGACAAAATGTAAACATGAGATTATAGCAACGATTTGTTAAATATACTTTGGAGTTCCTTAATTGGCCTCACGTAATATGCAGAATAGTACATTATTTCTTTAATTGAGGCATTTTGTAAAACTTTCTATATTTTAACAACTGATGTGTATACATTTATATAATTTACACTTACATGTCAGAACGACTAAATATCTATAGTAATGAATATAATTTGTTATTTATATCGCTATCTAGTAAGAAACGCAACTGTGTGGAAAATTGAAAACTAATCGTATGTATAGGGTATGAGTTCCGTAAATTCATTCTCTTGGCNCTATAGTAATGAATATAATTTGTAATTTATATCGCTATCTAGTGAGAAACGCAACTGTGTGGAAAATTGAAAACTAATCGTATGTATAGGGTATGAGTTCCGTAAATTCATTCTCTTGGCAGGAACGTGTGAAATTTTCAGCCCCATACGATTTGAAATCTTTGAATCTTAGTTTAGTACTAGTCTTGCTGTCGCCATTTTGCAGCAAATATCCACTAGTTGGTAGTTCAGGGAGNCTTTGAATCTTAGTTTAGTACTAGTCTTGCTGTCGCCATTTTGCAGCAAATATCCACTAGTTGGTAGTTCAGGGAGCTCGTTCGGCGACTAGATTACTACACTTGAAAAACAAGGCGGACTAACACTTCAACGTGACTGAGCATACGAAACTGGCCGCCTAGTAAGGATTTCTCTTCGTTTGTAGTGGTTGTAGCCCTGTGTGAGACGGGAGCGGGATGGCGGGAGGGTGGCTACAGAGGAGACAGGGTGGCAGAGAGAGAGAGAGAGAGCGGTGGCGGTCGAGAGAAGGTACCTAGGGCTGGCGGCGACGACGACTACGACTGCGTGACGAGACCACGCCCCGCGCGCGACATGGCCGCCACGCGGCGTCATCCCGCGCCGCCGCATCCACCCTACCCTCCCCCCTTCTCAACTGTCTTCTGCGCCATGCGCATCGCCAGGCGTCGCCCGCCTGCGCTTCTCCAAGGACAGCCGCCTCGACCACTTGTCGCACAGCGCCGCGTGGACGCGTCACTCGCCCGAGAGCACACTTAGCCCGGAAACGCTCGCCCCCTTCATTTCTCCCTCCTCGCTCCAACCTACCTGCAGCTTTTTTTTTCCCCTGCGTTCGAGTCCGAGAGCGCGGGAGCGAGAAGGGTGACACTGCCACGCGCGTCAAGTGCGCCATCGCCGCTAAGCTCGAGGCAAGGCTTTCAACTGACGCGAAGTGTTCTCGTCGCACTGCGTGTACCTATGGGACTTTTAGCGGTGGTCCTATTATTTTATTGTTGGGAAGTCTGCAGGAAGGTTCAATGTAGAGTCCTTGAGTAGTTGTGTATGCATATGACGCTTATACANTTTATTGTTGGGAAGTCTGCAGGAAGGTTCAATGTAGAGTCCTTGAGTAGTTGTGTATGCATATGACGCTTATACAGGTTGTCAGGTAATTCGTTGATACGAACTGCACCCCACGAATCTGTGATCAAAACTAAGTAGAAAACACTCTTTGGTGAAAATGCATAAGACACTTCGTTTACGATAAAAACGACATTAAAAATCCAAAAACCATCGTAGCAAACATGTGGTATTCCAATTAGATTAAGGTTAGGTGATGTGACAATGCTGCGACGAATGTGTCGGTCGTAAGGCATACGGTAATGGAACGAGATAAGCTCAGTAGTGCCGAAGAGGCCATGGAGTTCACATGCAGTGAGCACTGGGACATGTTAATGACCGTGGGTGAATCCGGTGGCCAAGCTCCGTGCATGCTGCATGCATCCAACGTGCGGAAAAGTGCATTGATACGGGCAGAGCAAACTTCGATCAACTGTTATGACGTTTCGATGTTTTGTATGCTAATACTATACGCTGTGCTTAACGTGAAATAAAGTCTTTGTATCTACATTAATGTCATTTTTCTCGTAAACTAGGGGCCATACGCTTCTTTTTTTACCAAATAATATTATCTCCTTAGTTTTTATCACAGTTTCGTGTGGTGCCGTCCGTATCCGCGAATTACCTGAAATCCTGTATTTTGAGCTACAGAGATTTAAAAAGGCCGTTTTTAACCATTTTGAGTTCTCTGAAATTGATTTTCTAAAGTGCGTGAAATTTTGAAAGTAGCTACTCAACAACCCTCGTCTGAAGTGTGTGTGTTCTTTTCGTATAGCAGTGCAATGGACGCACGTTTAATATTTTCGTGGAAAAACATGTATTTCAAACACTCTGCAACGCAGTTCAAGCACCAGGTAAGTGCAAGCCTTCAACCATTGACAGGCACTTAGGCCGTGTCTCAATTTCCCCAGAGAGCTCTCTCTAGTGCTCTCGCTCTAGCGACGACGCCGTTATGACTTCAGAGAGAACGCTCTTTGGACGTCGCGGTTCGTCAGAGAGAGCGTGAAAGAGCGAGAGCACAGANCCGTTATGACTTCAGAGAGAACGCTCTTTGGACGTCGCGGTTCGTCAGAGAGAGCGTGAAAGAGCGAGAGCACAGAGACAGCACGAAAATGTATAATCGCTAGCGCTCTCTCGCACTCTGACAACACGCCATATCTGTTTACAGTGTTTAAGTGTTATAATAAGGTTATAGTAGCTCTGTGGGGCAAAACCACCAAGCTATTTGGGGGTGACGGTGACTGAGTGGTNAGTGTTATAATAAGGTTATAGTAGCTCTGTGGGGCAAAACCACCAAGCTATTTGGGGGTGACGGTGACTGAGTGGTTAGCCTGCCCGCCTTCCACCAAGGCGAACCGGGTTCAATCACCGGCCGGGCAACTTCCGGATTCTCGCATGTGAGAATCGTGCCGGACGATGCCGCTGGTAGGCGGGGCTTCTCGGGGTTCTCCGTTTTCCCCAGCCCTCTCATTCCGACNGAATCGTGCCGGACGATGCCGCTGGTAGGCGGGGCTTCTCGGGGTTCTCCGTTTTCCCCAGCCCTCTCATTCCGACGCTGCTACGAGGTGTGTTCAAAAGAATTTACTTGTTATTTTGTGACTTTGTCTCTATAAATATTTATGTATTCATCAATATCTATTTTGTCCCCTTCAAAGTAACCCCCCCTCATATATAATACACTTTTGCCAGCGCTTTTTGCCAATCCTCGAAACACTTATGATATGCGCATTTTGGTATGGCATTGAAGTCTCCCAGGTCTTTATCTCCTCAATCGTGGCAAACCGCCGTCCTTTCATGGGTCTCTTCAGTTTTGGGAACAGGAACAAGTCGCAGGGGGCCGCGTCCGGTGAATACGGTGGCTGAGGCATGATTATGGTGTTGTTTTTACAGATTCTTTGATCCATTGTTTGCTATATCAAAAAATCGCCAAGCACAGCAAAATACGTCTAACCTTTATATCTGTTACAAACAAACTGACAATGCAAAATGGCTGATAATGTCAACATATGTTGGGGACATGTGTAACAACATAACAATAAAAACAATCGATAATCGAATTTACGTAGCCCTCGAAATTTGCAAAGTCACCTTATTTTTTGANTTTTGGGAACAGGAACAAGTCGCAGGGGGCCACGTCCGGTGAATACGGTGGCTGAGGCATGATTACGGTGTTGTTTTTACAGATTCTTTGATCCATTGTTTGCTATATCAAAAAATCGCCAAGCACAACAAAATACGTCTAACCTTTATATCTGTTACAAACAAACTATCAATGCAAAATGGCTGATAATGTCAACATATGTTGGGGACATGTGTAACAACATAACAATAAAAACAATTGATAATCGAAATTACGTAGCCCTCGAAATTTGCAAAGTCACCTTATTTTTGAACACATCTCGTATATACTCACCTCTTTCACTCTCATCGACTCTCAAGACCACGCTGTTAAGAGCCGCCNATTTTTGAACACATCTCGTATATACTCACCTCTTTCACTCTCATCGACTCTCAAGACCACGCTGTTAAGAGCCGCCCAAATCTCTTCACTCACTCACTCTTCACTCACGTCGTATTTTAACTGTAAGTGAATTATTTTAACTGTTTTAATCAACACAATAACTTACGTAACACTTATTTAAACAAATATAAATAACAATTTTTGACAATTTTTTGTTAATTTGCTGCAAAATTACGGTAATATACCAAACATAAACAATAGTATTTTAAGCGATAACAATTAGTCCGATAGTGTTATAATTATTTGTAAGTATTTTTGAACATCCTTTTATGTGACGTCGGACAGTAACTATAGAATGGTAGATATCATTCCATTGAGCGAAAGCGTGAGAGAGCGCGAAGCAGTGCTCTCGCCAGGTTGTGCGAAAGAGTGCTCTCAAAAGAGTATTCTTTAAATCGAGACTCGGCCTAGGCCGAACACCCTTAATGCAGAAAAGTCGTTTGGCAGATAAGACGTTTGTCCAAAAATGTATCTCTTAAATCACAGACAAGCGTTCAGCCGAAGAGTCATTTTGCATTACAAGCGTTCGGCCGAAAAATTCTCCTTTAAATCTCAGACAGGTAATTGGCCGAACAATCGTTTGGCAAAACAGGCGCTTGACCGACAGACGGGCATTTGACAGGAAAGGCATTTGACAGAAAAATTTCTCTCTTGCCGGGGCTGCCAGGTTCGTCCACCATACCTTCTTGTTGTGCGGGTTGCACTTTCGTGTATGACCAGTTGCAGGTCACAAACTCGCAGGCGAATTTACGGATGATAACTATAGTCGGTTCATGACTGGAAGAGACTTTCTTGAAGCCCTGCTAAAGATCTACTTTCAAGCCCATTTCGTATCCTTCTGCCAAAGGGTAAACAAACATTGCCATGTGGCAGTCACATGGCAATGTTTACATGC